>JAQQSU010002624.1:0-14616 GCA_028627135.1 Pseudochirops cupreus
TTCTCAAGGAAAATTGCCCTGATATGTTAGAACCAGAGGGCAAAATAGAACTTGAAAGAATTCACCAATCACCTCTTGAAAAAGATCCCAAAAAGAAAACTCCTAGGAATCTTATAGCCAGGTTCTGGAGTCCCCAGATGAAGGAGAAAAAATTACAAGCTGCCAAGAAGAAACAATTTGAATACTGTGGAAACACAATCAGGATAACCCAGAATCTAGCAGCTTCTACATTAAAGGATGAAAGGGCCTGGAATATGATATTCTGGAGATCAAGGAAGCTAGGATTAAAACCAAGAATCACCTACCCAGCAAAATTGAGTATAGTGTTCCAGGGGAAAATATGGTCATTCAGTGAGGTGGAGGACTTTCAAACATTCTTGCTGAAAAAACCAGAATTGAAAAGAAAGTTTGACACTCAAATACAAGAAGCATGAGAAGGTAAACATGGAAAAGAAATCATAATGAACTTATCCAAGTTGAACTATTTACATGCCAACATGGTAAAGCAATAATTGTAACTTATGAAACTTTTCTCAGTATGAAGATAGGTGAAGGCAATACAAATGTGTATATGTATATATACATACACATGTCTATATAGGAGGGTTTATATATGCATATGAACACATATCTGAGTATGTGTATATATGAGTACATAGAGGGCACAAGATCAATTGAATGGGAAGGGACAATACTCTGAAAGGCGAAATTCTGTGGTGGGAGAGGATTAGAATGAGAGGAGACAGGGAGAGACAGAATGGGGTTAATCATCTCATATAGGAGAGGCAAAGGATAATTGTTACAAAGGAGAGGAAGAACAGGAAGGCAAAAGGGAAAGGATCAACCTTATTCTCGTTGAATTTGGCTTAGGGAAGGAATGACATAAACTCTAAACTGGGTATCTTGCCACACATGAGAGTGGGAGGAATAGGGATGAGAGGTGGGATGATGGAGGGGAGGGGAGGGTGGGGGGAGGGTTGATAGAAGTACACAGTTCTCGAAAGGGACAGGGACAGGGACAGGGTAGAGAACAGACCAGGGCGGGGGGGTGGGATAGGAAGGAGAGACATATAATCAGTCTCTCACAATATGCCCACTGTGGAGAGGTTCTGCATAATTACACATGTACAGCCTGTATTTAATTGCTTGTCCTTCCAGTGGGGGTGGGTGATGAGGGAGGAAGGGAAGGAATCTAGAATTTAAAGTTCTATAATCAAATGTAAAAATATGTATGTATATATATTTTAAAAAAAATAAAATAAAATCTGGTATGGCTAGGCCACCTTCCCTAGCATTTCTTTTCGTTAGTTCTCTTGATATTCTGGACCTTTTGTTCTTCCAAATGAATTTTGTTACTATTTTTTCCTAGCTCCATAATGTAACTTTTTGGTAGATTGATTGGTATGGCACTAAATATGTAATTTAATTTAGGTAAAATTGTCATTTTTATTATATTAGCTCAACCCAGCCACAAGCACTTGATGTTTTTTTCCAGTTAGTTAGATCTGACTTTATTTGTGTGAAAAGTGTTTTGTAGTTGTGTTCATAAAGGCCCTGGGTTTGTTTTGGCAGGGAGATTCCCAAATATTTTATAATATCTACAGTAACTTTAAGTGGTGTTTCTCTTTCTATCTCTTGCTGTTGGGTTTTGTTAGAAATATATAGGAATGCTGAGGATTTATGTGGATTTATTTTATATCCTGTGACTTTGCCAAATTTATTTATTGTCTGAAGTAGTTTTTTACTTGATTCTCTAGGATTCCCTAAGTATATTATCATATTATCTGCAAAGAGTGATAGCTCCCTCTCTTCTTTGCCTAATTTGATTCCTTAAATGCTCTTTCTTCTCTTATTGCTACTGCTAACATTTCTAGTACCAAAATGAATAAGAGGGGTGAGAGTGGACATCCTTGTTTCACCCCTGATCTTATTGAAATGGTTCTAACTTATCCCCATCACATATAATACTTGCTGATGGTTTTAGATAGATGCTACTTATTTTTTTAAGGAAGACTCCATTTACTCCTATACTTTCTAGTGTTTTTAATAGAAATGCATGTTGTATTTTATCAAAAGCCACTTATGCATCTATCGAGATAATCATATGGTTTCTGCTAGTTTTGTTGTTGATATGATCAATTATACTGATAGCTTCCTTAATATTGAACCATCCTTGCATTTCTAGAATAAATCCTATCTGATTAAAATGCATTATTCACTTGATAAGTTGCTTTAGTCTTTTTTTTAATATTTTGTTTAAAATTTTTGCATGTATATTTATGTGGGAAATTGGTCTATAATTTTCTTTCTCCATTTTGTCTTTTCCTGATTTAGGAATTAGTACCATATTTGTGTCATAAAAAAATTTGGTAGGACTCCTTCTTCACTAATTTTCCCAAATTCTTTGTAAAGTGTTGGAATCAATTGTTCTTTAAATGTTTGATAGAATTTGCTAGTAAATCCATCTGGCCTTGGAGTTTTTTCCTAGGGAATCCATTGATGGCTTGTTCAATTTCTTTTTCTGAGATGGTGTTATTTAAGGCATTTACTTCCTTTTCATTTAATCTGGGCAACTTATATTTTTGTAACTATTCATTCATTTCACTAAGATTGTGAAATTTATATGCATACAACTGAGCAAAATAATTCCTAATTATTGTTTTAATTTCCTCTTCATTGGAGGTAGATTCACCCTTTTCATTTTTGATACTTGTAATTTGGTTTTCTTCTTTCTTTTTTTTTTATCACATTGACTTAAGGACTATCAACTTTGTTGGTTTTTTGATAAAATCAGATTTAAGTTTTGTTTGTTAATTCAATAGTTTTCATTATTTTCATTTTATTAGTTTCTCCTTTGGTTTTCATCATTTCTACTTTAGTATTTAATTGGGGATGTTCAATTCGTTCTTTTTCTAGCTTTTTCAGTGGGATGCCCAATTTATTCACCTCTATTTTCTCTATTTTATTCATGTATGCATTCAGAGATTTAAAACTTCCCCTAAGAAATGCTTTTGCTACATTCCACAAGCTTGGGTATGTTGTCTCATTATTATCATGCTCTTGAATGAAGTTACTGATTCTATAATTTCTTGTTTGACTCACTCATTCTTTAGGATCTAATTATTTAGTTTCCATTAAGTTTTTAGTCTATATTTACATAGTCTATCTTTATTGCATGTGATTTTTATTGCATCATGATCTGAGAAAGATGTATTTAATATTTCTGCCTTTCTGCACTGAATAGTGAGGTTTTTATGCCCTAGTACATGGTCAGTTTTTGTGTATATGCCATGTACCACTGAGAATAAGGTATATTCCTTTTTATCCCCATTCAGTTTTCTCCAGAGATCTATCATATCTAGCCTCTCTAAAATTCTGTTCACTTCCTTAACTTCTTTCTTGTTTATTTTGAGGTTAAATTTACCAAGTTCAGAGAGGGGGAGGTTGAGGTCCTCCACTAGTACAGTTTTGCTTTCTATTTCTTCCTGTAATTCCCTTAACTTCTCCTCTAGAATTTGGATGCTATACTGCTTGGTGCATATGTGTTAAGTAATGATATTGCTTCATTCTCAATGGTGCCTTTTAGCAGGATATAGTTTTCTTCCTTATCTCTTTTAATTAGATCTATTTTTGCCTTGTCTGAGATAAGGATTGCTGCCCCTGCTTGTTTTACTTTAGCTGAAGCACAATATATTCTGCTCCAGCCTTTTACCTATACTCAGTGCGTATCCCGTTGTTTCAAACGTGTTTCTTGTAGACAGCATATTGTATGGTTGTGGTTTTTAATCCATTCTGCTATCTGCCTTAGTTTTATGGGAGAATTCATCCCATTCACATTCACAGTTATGATTACTATCTATGTCTTTCCCTTTATACTATTTCCTCCCCTGTTTATATTTTTATTTCTTCCTTCTCCCTTCCTCTCCCTAAGAGTTTTCCTTTTGACCACCACCTCCCTCAGTATTCCCTCCATGTGACCACCCTCTCTTTACCTACCATTTCCCTTATGACTATTTCCTTCCCTTCTATCCACCTCCCCCCCCTTTTCCCCCTTACCCATCCTACTGCCTGTAGGGAATAATATATTTTTATACTTAATCGAGTATGTTATTCCCTCCTTGAACCCAAACCAATGAGAGTAAATTTCATGTTGTGCTCTTCTCCCTCCCTCCTTTCCCTCTATTATAACAAGTTTTTGTGTTTTAAGGTTAGAATCCTACTGATTATGTATTGATTATGTTATATAACAGTTATATATTATATAACTGATTATGTTGATGCCTCCTTGAACCAGAACCTATGAGAGTAAAGTTCATATCATGTTCATCTCCCTCCCTTCTTTTCCTCTACTATAGTATGTTTTTATGCCTCTTCTTGTGGCATAATTTACCCTTTTCTGCCTCATCCTTTCCATTTCTCTCATTTTGGTTCCTTTGTACCCCTTAATAAGGTTTTTTATCATGAGATTAGTTCATTTATACCCACACCCTCTATGTATATTCCTTTTAAATGTTGTGATAAGTATATAAATTTCAATATTGGCAGGTATCAGCTTCTCATATAGGGATATAAACAGTTGGCTCTTATTGAATCACAAGCTCTGTGTGTGTGTGTGTGAGAGAGAGAGAGAGAGAGAGAGAGAGAGAGAGAGAGAGAGAGAGTGTTTTCCTTGTTTAATTTTTTATGTCTTTCTTGAGTCTTGTATTTGGAGATCAAATTTTTCATTGAGCTCTAGCTTCATCAGGAAAGTCTGAGAGTCCCTTATTTCATGAAATGACCATCTCCTTGCCTGAAACATTATGCTGAGTTCTCCTGGGCAGTTGATCCTTGGTTGCAGTCCAAGCTCTCTTGCCTTACAAAATATCAAATTCTGATCCCTCTAATCTTTTCATGTAGAAGCTGCTAGGTCCTGTGTAATCTTGACCGTAGTTCCATGACATTTGAATTGTTTCTTTCTGGCTGCTTGCAGTATTTTCTCCTTGACCTTGTAATTCTGGGATTTGGCTACTATATTTCTTGGAGTTTTCAATTTAGGATCTCTTTCAGGAGCCATATGGTGAATTCTTTCAATAACTATTTAACCCTCTGATTCTAGGACCTCAGGATAGTTTTCTTTGACAATCTCTTGGAGGATGTTGTCCAGGCTGTTTTTTCATCATGGTTTTCTGGTAGACCAATAATTCTTAGGTTATCTCTCCTGGATCTGTTCTCCAGGTCAGTTGTTTTTCCTGTGAGATATTTTATACTTTCTTCCAATTTTTCTTCTTAAAAAATGTATTTATTTACTTTTAGTTTACAACATTCAGTTCCACAATCTCTTAAGTTTCAATTTTTCTTCCCCTCTTTCTCCTCCCCCCCTCCCATAGTAGCATGTAATCAAATATAGGTTCTACAAATACCTTCACGTTGAACATAAGTCATGTTGTAAAGGATTATACCCAAGGGGATGAACAATGAGAAGGAAGGGAAAAAAACAAAACAAAACCCAAACATTTCTTCTAATTTTTCAATCCTTATGTTTTGTTTGACTGACTCTTGATGCATCATGGAGTTCAACTGCTGCAAATTCTTGTTAATCCTTCATATCTCAGATTAGATTAAGAGAAGAGAATGCAGGAAAATTGTGGGGAAAATTTAAATCACCCTTCCCCACCTGGCAAAAGGAGGGGAAGGATAACACTCACGGATTGGCAGTAGTCCTGACTGCTCTGTGCCCTTGGGCCCCTTGTAGCCCACCCTTCTAGGCAAAGCTTGGAAATGTCACCCAGGTCCTATACATTCTGCCCACCCTGCCACAGAAGCTGCAAACTGCCCCAGGATGAGCACATTGTGCAGCTGTGGGAGAAGTGAAAGGTGGATGGATCAGGCCTGAGGGGGGCACTCCCTAAACCCTGCCTCCAAGAATTATCACCATTGGGAATCCAGCCACTGCTGTAGGTAAACTCCACACTTCTCTGTTCTAGCTGAAAAATGTATCAACTTTTGGCATGCTATTTCCTCTCTGTTTGACACAGTTCCTGATTTGTAAAGGGAAAAACAATAATGGTTGATATTCATTGCTGGAGTTATTATTGTATTTCTGAAATTGCATTGTATTTTTAAAAGTTCACTTAGCTTCTGAAATTTGAGAACCATTATGAAGTAGAAATGGTGTTATAACAATTTTTTTTTAATCTGAAGTGTGTTGCATGTGAATTGTTTTATTTTTTGGGTGTGCTAAAAATTCATTCATTTGAAACTTTTGTGTTACCTTATAAACAAGTAGTAAAGATACTGCTGATATTTACTATGATAACAGATTGTCTATTTAAAATCTTGGCTATTATGGAAATATGTATATGGTGGTTTAAAGTTATGGTTTCCCCATTATTAATGATAAATGATTCTCTGTATAAGGTGATTTAGAAATGCATTCACCTAAGGTTCTTTAACTGTGTGCAAAAGTTTCTGAGTTGTAGAATACCTATTATGCAAAGGAGAATACTTGGAAAAAAGATAAGGTTGAGATTTTTCAAGCCTGCTTCATCTGAGGATATTTATGTTAATTTAAAAGTTGATGGACTACCACATTCACTATCTATGCGGAATTCCAGAATGTAATTAATTTCTAATGATATATTTAAGAAGAGAAAAGAAAAGATATTGAGTAAACTTTAAAGATGTGGTAAACCTTGCTATTGTAATAAGGCTAATTTAATTAGTATGTTCTTCTTAGCTTATAAAAAAAATCTCGTTTCTGTTAAAACATCTTTTTTACTCTTAGTAAATTTGGTAGAATTTGGGATCTATAAATTTTTTTTTATACCTTAGAAATTTAGTTTACTTAAGGACATTTTACACGAACTTAGCTTAATGAATTCCATCTTTTAAGGTTTATTTTTGCTTTAAGGAGGAAGAAAGAGATATCATTTAAAACTTTCCAACTAATTTTCTTCATAAAAGTTTAGTGATTATTCCTCTTAACTTCAGGATAAATTTAAACTATTTTTAAAGAAAGGGAGATGTTTTTAGAAGAAATGTTTTGAAAAACCTCTTGTGTGATTTTAAAAGGCCTATTCAATTTTCAAGAAAATTTATTGCTAAATTAATGTAGGGAGCTGCAAAAAGAGACCTGTTTTGATCTGAATTTGTAGTCATTCCATGGCCTCAGAAAGAGTTAAAATTTATATTTGTATACATATGTAAAAGATTTAAATTCCTGAAATATCTCTTACTTCCAGACTGAGTACAATTTGGGAAGAATAAACAAGCTTAAGAAACAAGGACCTAAATCAATCAGCCTGTAACGTTAGTCATTAACCTCTTTGCTTTATTCAAGCTAGAATTCCAATACAGACACTATATCAATAAAGAATAATAATTTATGGAATGGCTAGGTGGCACAGTGAATAGAGCACTGGCCCTGGAGTCAGGAAGACCTGAGTTCAAATCCGGCCTCAGACACTCCACACACTTACTAGCTGTGTTACCTTGGGCAAGTCACTTACCCTGAATTACCCTGTCTTCCCCCTTCCAAAAAAAAAGAATAATAATTTATGAGCTATCTTGTCTTATGGTTAAGATGATATGGAAAGCTGAATAATCTGAATAATGGGTTTGAGAGATTAGGAAAGGAAAAGAAATTGTGATTAAAAGTATGGAAGGCAGATAAGAAGGTTTGGGGATAAATGGGAGGTGTCCAGCCCCTTCTGTCTCTTATTAGTTGCTTTGGATATCTTTGTGCCAGTTTGAGATGGTTTGAGTATGTTGAGAGAATGTGAGGAATCATTTTAAGAAGACAGAAAAATTATGTAACTAGACTTGATAATTCAATCAAATTTGAGATAGCCCTATCAGAAGGATACCAGTTCACATTTATTTGCTCATTAAAGCTTTGTGGGACTACAATTTACTGTTGTTTTATATTTTGATTACAGGGATAGTTGTTATAAGGCCAATAATAGAAGGGCATGGGCTGGAGGTTGAGAACTGCTATTGGGGGATGTCTGTGCCTGGGAAAGGTTTTGAAGACAACCTTGCACATGACCTAGGTAGGATCTGCTTAACTCTATATCCCAATTTTGCTATTTCCTTACTGAAAAGGAAAATTCCTCACCTGATTAATCCTAAATCCTGCTTTTAGCACCTGGTGGCTACATTATTGACTGTCAGAAATGACTCATGCCTGGAATCAGACAGAGGTAAGGAAATTTTTTCCTTCTGTTATGGTATATGACATTGTTTCTCTTTTTCTTTTATAACAAATTTATATAATTCAGAAGTTCTACAAGTACAATACTAAACCTGTTAAATAATAGATGGAAATTGGAACATCACTGAGTTACTATAATAGGACACAAGAAGGAGTAGTTTACAATTATAATCTATATTCATGGCCAAATAAATACAATATAGACATAGCACACTTCAAATTAGGATATGATTAGATTAAGTAATAATACAAATGTGTGATGTGATAGATGTATAATTTAAAGAATAGAAAATTTTGAGGGAAGCAACAGGATCAGAATGATCCCTCTAAGAATTATTTGCATGATGTAAAAGATTGACTTCCAAATTTTTCTATCATGGAAATTTAAGCTTTAAGTGTGTTTTGGTAATAAGATCCCAAATTTGGATTTTTGCACAAAAATTTTATAAGATAATAGTAAAAGTGACTTTATGTGAATAGTAAAAGTGAATAGTAAAAGTGAAATTATTTACGCTTTATTGGAGTATCTGATAACTTAAAAGGCAGATGAACTCATTTTACAGTTGAACCATCATATTTTAAAAGATTCTTATTTGAGGTATGGAATTTAGGTAAGCACAGAAGTAGCAAATAATATATAAACTGAAATTCTCTAAAGTTTCAAAAATGGGAAACCAAATTTAAGTGATTGAACTCATGTATATTAAGTTAGAATTTTCTGGGAACTTCTAGATCTGAACCAGAGAAGCAGAACTCTCTTTTGAACTGTCCTCAGAATAAAACCTGTTGTCAAAGAAAGGACACCTAGGGACCATATAACTACATGAGGCATCTGGGATTCAAAAGGTGCTCTTTAAATGGATATTGGGAACAGGTCATTGGGATACAAGGAATTTGATGTTAGTTAACATTGGTAATAATGACTATGTTGATTTGTATGGTTCATGTTTAAGGTGTCTTTTAAGGTGTTTCTTGGTGACATGTAAATCTCCTTTCTCAAAACTAGTCTATTGCGAGCCACTAAATAGTTTAATCTGTATCTGACTTAATGTAATTATACAAGTTTGCAAACTGTGAGAAAAACTTTATTGCATTGTTGGAACCTAGCCCTGAGTTGCTGGAAAACTGAACCATTTCTATGTGCCTTTAGTATCAAATCATATGTTTCCTGGGAGCCCCTCTTAGGTCTGACTACTCCCATAGCTGCCAGTTTGTTGATATGGACTCCAGGATTCATCTGTCACATCTAAAGATTGCCCCCTGCTCCTGAGTGGACATCTGAGCACACAGTGTTGTGCAGAGAAATAAGAGTGAGCTGAGACCTGGGTTCATGATAAATTTAGATGTGGATTTATTGATTAAGCACGTCACTACCTGAGTGATCAGCACTCAAATGAGTAGTACTTTTTGGAAAATCAGATCATGGTTTATAAAGGCTAAAACCCACAAAATTATAATAGGGAGGAAAGCTAGCAGAAGCTGTGATGTACAGAAGCAAAGAACAGCCATTGGTTAAATCTATATGACTCAGGGGAGTATAGTGCATGACTCAGAGGAGTATGGTGCAAAGGTATAAGGGGTGCAACCATTGACTGAGTGGAGGGCACAGTGTGGAGGGGCATGGGATGAGGGGAACTGGAATTCCCCAGGTTGTAGTCAGAGGGGGCTGGAATTCCCCCAGGATAGGTAAGGGTCATGTTCCAGGCAAAGAGGGTGGGACCCTTGCTTGGTCAGCAGGGCAGACCGGGATAGTGCCTAGATAAGATCCTTGCACCATAGTGAGCCTGGTACACCATAATGATTCAGGGGGGAAATATGAAATGCTGATTAGGGGAGACAGAGTCAGGGAACGCCTTGAGCAATATGCCCATGAATGCTTTAAGCAGTTTCAAGCTTAATAGACAAAAACAGAAATATAAAAGGGGCTTTATGGTGGGCCATAAGTCAGGTGGTATGTAGTGACCTGGGATTTGCGTTTGGATACAACAAGAGGAGACCTTGCCCTCCAGTTTCCAAAGGACCTGAAAAAGACAACATCAGATGTAGACAACTTTCCCAAGAATCTGGACTAGACCTCTATGAAAACCAGCTCCCTCACCACCTGAGCCCTTTTACATAGTCAAGGCTAGTTTTTGTAGCTTCAGCTTATTTTTACTTTGTCACTCTATACTCCCACCATTGCCCCTCACTCTTTCCCCCTTGATTCCCCTTGCCACTTGCTCCTTTTTCTTTTTTACAATTGGCCTGCTGTGGCTGCCCATCTCTGGGGATGTCCAAACACAGGGGAAGAGTGGCTGCTTTTCACATCTCCCCACTCATCACATGAGGCAGGATCCATCTGACAAAAAATTCTACCTTATCTTTCATGGGCCTTAATTCAGGAAGCAGTTGGGAAAAACCTCGAATCCACTTAGATAAAGATTTTCCCCTCTGAGGAACAGAGAGTTTTTTCCATTCCTTCCTTGGTTTTAAGGCAAAGTTTACAGCTTACCTTTGACAAAAATGAGGGAATGAAAATCATTAAATATCATTTTTTGGCCCTCAATAAGATCCAAAGCCTGAACTAATCTATCATATTGCTTTGCTTTCCCCTGAAAATGACCTTCCTATGTCTGTAACTTGAAAGATCAGATAAAGTCAACATTGGGTATCCTCCCTGTTTGTGACAGGATGCCTGGAAATTCAGGACAGTGGAATTTCTCTTATCTTGGGGGCATACTCCATATGGTATATGTGGGGGGAACCCCAACATCCTGAGATCATAAATTCCAACTGATACTATTTTGTCAATTGCCCTATCAATCTGCATTTACAACTAAGAAACTTCCTTTCTCATGGTATGGATAGAAAACACGGAGACCATAAATCCGAGGGACACAGACATCCTGGGATTGCCCTAAACATATAAAAACTCTGTCAATCTTGCATCAGGCAGTCAGAACTTGGGCTCTGGCTCTGTGCAACATGTGTCTGCTAGCTTTAATGAATTATATAAATGCATTTCACCCAGCCTGTTTGTCTCCTTGAATCAAACTTTCAGGTTGACCAAACTTAGTTCTGGAAAACAGGGTGTCTCCTAATAGTGAAAAAAGAGTGGTGGTCTTGGCACAGGGATCCAGACATCTCTTTCTCCCAATAACTCAGGTGCCTTTTCCTTTAAGAACTTAAATATTATATGATTCAACAAATGTTGTTGTTGTTCTGTTGTTTCAGTCATGTCCAAATGTTTTCTTGGCAAAGGTACTGGAGTGTTTGCTGTTTCCTTCTCCAGTTCATTTTACAGAGAGGGAAACCAAGGCAAAAAGAATGAGGTGATTTGCTCAGGATCACACAGCTAGCAGGTGTTGGACACTGGATTTGAACTCAAGAAGATTGAATACTCCTGACTCCAGCTGTGGCACTCTATCCACTGTGTCTCCCAGCTGTATGGGGTATTCAAGGATGACTAGCACCTCTGGTAAGAAGGTTTGCAGAGTCCTTTGCAGGGCTATTCATCTGCCTTTGGGGTCCTCCTTGAATCTAACTCTCACCTGTAGCTCCAAGAAACTATTTCAGCAGATGGGCCAAACCAGGGTGAGGGTAAGCCACAGGCCTCAGACTGGTGGGTGAATTAGGGGGTGTCTACCCCAAGTATGTGCAGACTTCCACCAGCAGAATGGGTAAATGAGATTGTTTGTTCAGGCAGCCATAAAAGAGGCTAAAGCAGGAGGATGGAGCCCTTAGAGCTGATTAAGACATCATAGAGGCCAAGGTCATCCCCAGCATCCTGGGTCATCAGTGGTCATCTTGACTTTTTTGTTTCGGCAATGACCCTGGAAGAGGGAGTGAAGCTGATGATCTCATGCAGCCCTGCCTCACTTCACTGCAGTTGGTCCATGGATTGAGACATCATCCTGTGATGTCATTAGTCTGCTCAGAAAATGAAGGACGCATAGCAACAAGACTATTGTCAGGACTCATACAAGGCTTCTTATGAACAAATCTCTGTCAAAGAGAGAAATAAATCGTTTTTAAAAATAGTTTTACGTTTAATGAAATCATTTTTGCATAGAGCAATCTTGTGCATTCTTTTAATTAGTCTAAAGAAGTTTAAAAAATAAATTCATAATTGCATCCTTCCTTCAATGAAATAAAAGTTGAGCAAAATTGTTAAACAACCATAATCTTCTAAGGAAATACCCCCTAAGGAAAGAAACATAAACAGATTCTATAAGTTAACTAAATGAGGTTACAGGTGAAATTACATTATGGATAGCTAGGTGGTGCAGGATAAGTATAAGGACCAGAGTAAGACAGACTCTTCCTGAGTTCAAATCTGGCTGCCAACACTTACTAGCTGTGTGACCCTGGACAAGTCACCTAATCCTGTTTGCCTCAGTATTCTCATCTGTAAGATATTCTATCTGAAGAAGGAAATGGAAAACCATACAGTATCTTTGCCAAAAAACAAAATGCCCCCCCCCAAAAAATAAAACAAACAAACCAAAATAAGGTAATAAAAAGATGGTTAGGATTGAGAAACAACTGACCAGCTAAACTACATCTAGAGAGTTCAAAATGGATGGATTGTGAGGGGAGATTTACATGTCTACAGTCGAGTCCTTTCCTCAAATCAAATTACTTGGGAAGCTTTGATTCCCTTTTTGCCTCCTTCTCTAAAGAATGCTTGAGGTGTCAAATAAATTTTCACATCCAATGGGACAGGTTTCAGCAGCTCAATAACTTACTCACTAAAAAGATGGCCGGGAAACCCAGTAATGGCAAGTAAAGCAGGACTTTGTTGCTTGATTTGGCTACTGGAGTGTCTTTGAGATTTGCCTTTGATTGTATGAGGTCTTTGTTGGAAACAATCTACATTGTGTTGCCCTTAATAGGCCTAAGGGGGTTTGGAGACCTTCCCAGACCTTAATAGGCCTAAGGTCATTCCATGGAGCCCATGGTGGGAGGAGCTTGCCAAAAGAGCAGAGCAGGAAGGAGCAGAGCAGAGAAACCTCTAGCAGAGCTGGGACCAAGCAGAAGTGAGAGGAAGAATGCTTGTGATGTTGACACTCTGTTCTGTGTGTCAGAGCTATTTGTTAGAATCAACCATTCTGTCTGTTGAAATAGGACTTTATTGCTGATAGAGATATCCTAGGACTTTACTGTTCATTTGTGTTTGATTTCACTGAGAGAGGCCTAGTCTGTTGATTTCTATTACTTTGTCAGACAGAAAGTGAATTGAGATGATTGTGCCCACAATATGGACAAGCTTTGTCTTTCTAGAAAGAGATACTGTGAAGGGCTTGGACTGGAGCAGTCCTTACGAAACAAGAGTTGAGACATTCCTAAATGAGTCCAGGCAAGGTCTGGGTGAATCCAGACAAGAGCTGGGAGCAGTCAGCCCATGAAGGGGGAACTGAGGAGTTTGGAAGCCAATCTGCAGAAAAGATGAAAGAGAACTTTACTTGGGTGCTCACTAGTGATTGAAGATATTGTAACTTACTATGACCTAGGGGTGGATGAGGTCTATACTATCTGCTCCCCCTTAAGGATGATTGGAAGTCAAGCTCCAGTGAAGATGCAAGAAGACTTCACATTGGTATTCAAGATAGATTGAGGAGATTGGGACTTACTGAAAGAGAAGTTTTCTTTGAGACTATATGGCCACCCTAGTAATAAGTTGTTGGGGTATATTGGTGTGAACCTTGTGCTTCAGTTTCTTGAATGATTTGCCTTACTTTATTGCTGACTAAATGGAGTTAACTTTACTATGCAATTAAACCCTTAAAGTTATTCACAGCAACAGCCCGCAACAGAGAAGTTCAGGATTGGTTTTACAGACCCAGGCAGTGGAGAAGGTCAGCAATAAGAAAAGGAGACTCAACTGCATAAACGGAACCAGGGGAGTCAGAAGGCTCCACTTTTCATAAGCATCTACTTTGGGATAGCCTGGAGCCGACATCAGGCCTGCAGCAGCATCAGTGTTGCCCCAGGAAGGCATCTTAGGACACTGTTACCACCAACTGCTCAGAGAGGTTCCAGGAGGAGCTTTCTTCAGGGGCCACACCTCTACAAAATTCCGTGGAGAACCTGAAAAATGCAGAAGAAATAGACAAAGCCTGAAGAGATGAGAGACCCCAACAACTGGACAAGAGCTTAGAACCAGACGCACTGTCAGAAGCGCCAGGGCAGCAGCACCAGCCAACCTCCCTCCCCAACCACTGTGCCCGCCATGTTCTCTAGGAATATGTACCTACTGGTATACCAGGAAAAGCTGCAGTCCCTGCTGCAGGCCCTGCATTTTCTCTTACCCAGCCCCGCAGATCCTCTGTCCTGTGGGAGACGGCTGCACATAGCCCTGGGGGTGGGTGCCTCCGCTGGCTGGGGCTCCTTCTCACTCCGCTGCTGGCCTGCTCTCAGATCTGTGCTGGCGCTGCCCCCGTGTG
>JAQQSU010002625.1:0-14615 GCA_028627135.1 Pseudochirops cupreus
TTTTTTTTTTACTTCATTCTCTTCTTCTGATATTTTTTCTTCATCTTCCTCATCACCATAATAGCTTTTAATCTTCAGATTAATTTTTTTTTTATTGTATGCTTCACCCTTTTTCTTGATTTTGAACTTCATGTTAATGTTAGGCCGTGTTCCTAGTGTGAGGGCAGGAAAGAGTACTGTCTTAAGCCTCATGTTTTTCTCACTGATATTTTCAGAGCCCGTTCTGTGGTTATGGAAGTTTTTCATGCTTCCAAAGTGGTGTACTCTGGAGGGAGGTGTGGGCACTGCTCTCCTGGTCTGCTCTGTGGTCTTTACCCTGAAAGGACCTCTTATACTTTGGGATTGCAGTTGATACTGCTTTTCAGGGTGCCTGCTCCCTTGTTACTGAAAGCAATACTGCTTCCCAGGGGCCCTACTCCTTCTTGATTGAAAGTGCTGCTCTGTGTTCTTGAACTGTGACACATAAATAGGTATGAACAATGAAATTTTCTAACAGTGTCCAGTACTATATCCACTGTTATGACAGGGGCTCCTGTAATCTCTTCCTGACTGCTTGACAAGTTCCCTTACCATTGTTTGTGAGCTCCTGATGCTGCTTCTGCTTCTATTGACACCACCTAGTTCCTCCACTGGTATTTTATCTAGCTGGGCTCTGGGCCAGCCTCCACTTTCATGTCACAGATCTCTCCTTACAACCTAAGTTTTCTTGGCCTAGAAGAATGTCTCACCTTGACATTTTTTTGACTGTGCCACTCCAAAATTTGATTTGAGGCATTATTTTAAATTTGTTTAAGGGGGAATATTGAGAAAGCTCAGCTGAGTGCTGTCTCTACCCAGCCATCATGAGTATAGCTGATTAATAGGCACATGACATGTAACATGTAATATATATACATTTAGCACATTGGCTGAGTCATTGTAAGCATTTAATAAATGTTTATGTATTGGTTATGCAATAAAGAAGGAAAATTGCTAAGTGAGGGAACCCAGGAGTATATCACTAAAGGATTTCCAAAATGACACTCCTGTATCTCTCAGTAATGCTCATGGATTCCTAATTTTTACTTCTCTTGCTAACCAAAACAGCCTGGTCAAGAAAAAAGTATTCCCCACAACACCACAAGTAGGTAAATGACCTCCCAGGGAAAAGCCCAGTCCTAATCCTATTCTTTACTCTTCCATTAGAGAAGGGATACATGTACTACCTTTCCCCAGCTGGCATTTTGCCATTCTTTATTCATTCCCATTCTCTACCACTATAAGAAACATCAGAGAACAAGCTCATTCCAATATCTTTTAAATACCTTTAAAAATAATATCTTTAAATTAATGTCTCTTAAAATAAAAATTAGCAATGACAACAAAGAGCAAAAAACAGCAGAAAGTATAGAGGGGAGGAGGAAAGGCAATCAGTCAGTGAATTAAATATGTCTCTGAGTACAAAGACAATAAAAGACTTACCCTGATAGGACCAAAAGAGAAAGAGACAATTAACACATTCTGAAAGAAGGAGGATGTCCTTAAGGAGAAGTTTCACCACATTTGGACCATTCACTAAAATGACCAATATGGCCTTAGTCCCTATCTCCTGACCTAGCATCTACTGCATGGAGTAAAAACCTCAGTGGCCTCTGTTATGAAAATGAAACAATTGATTTTAGTCTCTTTGAAGGAAAGAACATGTGGGTAGGAGGGACTGTGGTATAATCCTGGGTTCATCTTCCTCCTGATTCAAAGATAGAAGATGCACACCCAGCCTTCTAAAATCTGACTCTTCACTACCCTTTTAGTAACTTTTCCCTAGAACTCTCTGTAAACAGTTGCAAACAACCTCTACATACCACTTTCTAGGAGTCACTTCACATCAAAATGTATATTGTTAGTGGATTCTGGGATAGACAGTGTTTGACCAAGTACATACACACATACATGCACATTCACACGCACCCCTACATGTGTATGTGTATGTCAAGTCTTAATTTCTCTCCTCAGTTCCAGTACACCAACTGACAATGGTATATTTCAAACTAGATATCCTTTGTGTATATCTAACTCAGTATATCAAAAATAAAAATCATTTTATTTCCACAGACACTTCCTCCTTCTTAACTTCTCTCTTTCTTTGGAAAGTATTACTAGACTTCCTGTAACTTCGGCTTACAACCTTAAAGGTTCCCTTGACTTTTCCTTTTCCTTTATCCCCCATGTGTCACGGGCTGCTCAGTGTCTAGCACTAAGCATGATTGGAGATGTGAATAAGAAATGACCGGGCCGTATGGGTAGTTCAAGGAAGAACCATGAACTCCATTTAATGATTCTTTGAACAAGGTTTTTAAAGATCCAAAAGACAAAAATCCAAGTGTTATCATCAATAAGCTTAGTTTGTCACATACTGAATTATTGTCATTATCATAGTCTTATCATTATAATAGTCTGTCACATCCTGGAAGCAGCTTGGGTAAGATCAGGCTTTGTAATTCTAGGTGCCAAAGTCTTTGAAAATGTCAGAAAGTCTTTGGGAAGTCAATTAGCTTTTTTTTCAAATGCAATACACATCTCTGAGAGCTGACTTCAAAGTCTGAGGCCAAAACCGCAGTCTCAAAGACATCTGCATAGAAACTGATGGATATCTACATAATAGCTGACCCCCAAGAATCAAGTATTTTGGCTTTCTACACCCAGGTATAAATATTTTCCAAGTTTTATTTAGTCTTCCTCCTCAACATCTCTCATATGGCCCCCTTTTCTTTATTCACAAGGCCATCACCTAAGTTCATGCCCTCATCACCTCTTACCCGCTTTATTAAAACAGCACTCTATCTGATCTTCATGCTACTAGCTCTTACCTTCTACAGTTTGTCATCTTGGAAAGTGTTAGATTGATATTCTTAAGACACATGTATGATCTTGTCATAGCCTTGCCCAGGAAGCTTCAGTGGCTCCCAGTGCCTCTAGGATAAATCTATAAACCAATCTACAACATTTAGTTATTTTATTTTTTTATTATAGAATATAACAAACATTCACATAACATAGTACAATAAAAAGATGATTGTATGTGAAATTGAAAATCTACTATGCACAACATTAAATGTCTAGTACCTGCCAAATTTTATACATGAACTCATTATAAAAAACAAAAACAACCCCAAAACCCATGAAACAATATATTATCTGGCCTCAAATATTTAATATCATGGAAAACAATACATACATAAAGAATTAAACACAAAGATCTACAAAATGAATACATATTAATTTAGAGAGCTCCCTAGCATCTAAGAGTATCTAAAACAATTTCATGTAGGAGGCAACAGCCATTTGACCTGAGCTATAAAGATGAACCAGAGATTCTAAGAAGTGGAATTGAGAAAGAAATACTTTCCAAGCAAGGGGGACAGCATATGCAAAGACATGGAGGTGAGAAATAGAATATTATGAATATGGAATAGCAAGTGTGTCAGTTTGGCTAGAATATAGAATATATAAGGTAGTTAAATTTATAATTTATGGTAGTATGAAATGGGGACAGGCATTCCTGGTTCTTTGGATACTCACTGGGAAATACCATGATTGGCAGTGGGAAATAAGGTGGCAATCGCACTTGGGAGGAGAACTAGGCATGTTTCTAGACGCCCCAGGAGGATCCAGTAAATAAGACATAGAGGGTATAAAGACAAGTAGCAAACGTGCCATAGAGGCAGATAGGACAATGGGATGGTGAAAAGAAGCAGGTAGCATTGGAAATAGAATGGTGAGAGGGAGAGACAGAGAGTATCACTCATGTAATCAACATGGATTTGAGTTGGAAGCAGCAGGCAGCATAGACCAGATGAAAGGATGCTCAGGGGCAAGGAGTCTGAGGTCTCATTGTTATAAGGTTTTTTGGGGGAATAGACTAAGTCTTATCTCTGCCACCATGGGGTTAGTTCATTAACATATCCACACCATCTTAAAATTACTGCTAAAACTTTAAAGTTTCAGCACCTTTCTGATCTTCTACTTGTTTAGAACTGTGTAGGTTGGGAATTTTCCTGGAATTTATGTTTCATAGGCCCAGATCCCTGATAGCAGTGCCTAGATGGTTTCTGCATATTCAGCAGCACATATTAGCAGAATATGAATTTTGGTGATTATATGATTCAATTTGTATATTATATTCCTTTGATCTTTGAAATGGTTTGTACATGACTTCCCAGTTCTACTTTGCAACCTCATTTCCTGCTATAATACCCTTTATACTGACTATTCACAAAATTTTTGCTATACTCACTAGAAGAGTGGACCAGAAAAAAATTTGAAGCTACGGAAAAATGTATATTATGCTTTCAAAGATAGGCTAGAGCCAGACCACAAAGGATTTTAATTGCCCAGTGGGAGCTTTTATTTTATCCTAAAGTAGTTACTAGGCTTCTTGATTAGAGGAGTGACATAGTCAGACCAGTACTTAAGGAATAAGATTTTGGCAAGTATATAGATAGTGTAGTGGAGAAGGGAGAGATGTGAGAAAAAGGTACAAATTAGAAGATTATTTCAGTAGTTTAGGAAAGAAGTAATAAGGCCTAAACTAGAATGATGCTCATGTAAATAGATAAAGGAGTCATCTGAAAGATATCTTGGGGGTAGAGATAATAAGACTTGGCAACTGTTTCAATGGGGAGATGAGGAAAGGAAAGATTGAAGGATAACTCTGAGGTTGCAAATCTGGTAACTGGAAGGATGGTGGTATTCTCAAAAGATATAGGGAAGTTAGGAAGAGGAACGGAATATGGGAGCAAAAGAATGATTTTTGTTTTGTATATGTTGAGTTTCAGGTGCATTGGGGATATGAAGTAGGAAATGTTCAATAGCCATTGATAATGTGGACCTGGAACTCAGGAGAGAGACTAGGGTGGATATATTGATCTATTAGGGATCTGTATAGACATGATAACTGAGTCCATGGGAGACAATGAGATCACTGAGAGATCAGGCATAGAGAAATGAGTGGAGAGTCCAGGGCAGAGACCAGAACAGGACATGAGTGATGATTCAGTAAAGGGAACTCTTACTGGATAGTCAAAGAAAGAAGAAAAGAAAAGAAAACCAAGATGAATCTAAGCCATGGAAACCCAGTGAGAAGAGAGTATCCAGGAAGAGTGTTCAAGAATGGTAAATACTGCTGAGAAGTCAAGATTAAGCAATGGAGAAAGATCACTGGATTGGGCAATTAAGAGATTAATCATAACTTTGGAAAGAATAGCTTCTGTTTGGTGATAAGGTTGGAAACCTGATGGTAAGGAGCTGAGAGCAGTGAAGAAGAGAAGTGGAAGCCATAAGAGTAGACAGTTTGTTTTTTTTTTTTCAAACCTAAGATATTAGCCATAAAAAAGGAGGAGAGATATAGGGATATGAGGGAGTAGAAGGGTCTGGTGAAGGGTTATTTTTTTTAACACAGTTCTTGGCATGAAGTAAGAACTTAAATGCTTTTTTTGATTGATTGTTTAATTTATGATGATGGTAGAAGGGGATGGGAAGAGGGGCAGGGAGCAGGAGAACTAGGCATGTTTTTAGACTGCCCAGGAGTCAGTAAACAAAATGCAAGTACCTTTCGCATTCACATTTCTTCACAATCTGACTCCAATAATCTACCTTTCCAGGTTTATTACATACTAATCTTCTTCCTGAATTCTGTGTTATAGCAAACTGGTTTATTTGCTGCTGTCCCATAGCCATACTATTCTATGTCCTGTTTCTGGGCCTTTGTACACATTGTTACCCATAACTGGGACACACTCGTCACTTTTGTCTCATGGAATCCTGTATACTTGAAGGCTCAGCTTAAGTGCCAGTTCCTGCATAAGAGGAGAGTCATATGTTCACATTTATATATATACATATACACATATATGTAGGAGCTGACACCTACATATGACCTCTCCTGATCCTACCGTTGCTAATATTTAACTCCTCTTCTCCCCTCCTCCTTGGGTGTTTACTTTGCATATGTTATGAACTTATTTATTTGTGTTAATGATGTTTCCATAAATATAATATAAACTCCATGATGGCAAGAACTGTTTATCTTTTTTTTTCTTGTACATATAAGAAATTTAATAAAGCCTTATATAATGTATGAAAATCATTATGCCTCTGATGGTACAGATAGCAAATTTTAGATGCGTTATAATCCTTCGTGACTCTTGTTTATGTGTGCTCAGATATCCTCCATAGACAATGGTGGACATTTTTTCTCTGGCAACTTTTTTCTAGACCTTTTGATATTATATAGATATCAAGCAAGTATAGAATAGAGCCTTCCACAGTTGTTTCTTGCTCTAAATACATGATAGACCCACCTTCTTTCCCAGGCAAACATCTGACATCTATTTCAGTATTTCTCTTGTGTATGTCCTTCTTGGCAGTGTTTGCATCCTACTCATCCCTACCCCAATTCTTCTCCATCACTGTCCTTTGGGTAATCTACATCTTTAGATCTTTAGAAAATGTGGCATTCTGTGATTGGAATTTGTACCACACCATCAAAGGAATATATTTGTGAGCATATAGTATTTGTATATATGTGTATATATGAATATATATACACATATATATGGATACTAAGAGGAGATTCATATGTTCGTATTTATATACATACATACACACATATATTTGTGTATATAATGAATAAGTTGATTTTTTCTACTAATTAATGTAATCATAAAGTGAGAGGTAGAGAAAAGAGATGAGGTATCAGGGTGTTAAACTAATTAAGAAATATGTAAATTCTCTACCACCTCTTTAGGAACTGGTAGAATTTGAGAGCAGCTGATTGTTGACTGGCTAAATTCTAGGCATGCATCTCATGGCCTTTACAAAGGTGAGCCTGCCATTGTTGGAAGAGGCTTTGTAGAAGAAGCAGAGGGGAAGAAGCTAGGAGAAATGAGGATTTCTCTCTTCTTTTCCATCCCCTGTGGCCATAAGGCCAGTAGACCCCATCTCTGTATTTCTGACCTACAGACTCTTACTAAACATAAAAGAATAGACCCTCCTCTCAGTGTCCATCTTTCAACTTGGGCATATGTGTGTATGTATGTATGTGTGTATATGCAGGCCTATATATTCAAGTATGGATTTGTCATTATATGTGTGTATGTATGTTTACACACAACTAATATTTCATTGATATAGGGAATTCCTTGATGAGGAAACTCCATGAATGTAGGTTGGCAGCTTCTAACTTTAGAGAACTGCCTAGAGAACTAAAAGATAAAGTGACATGTCTAGCGTCACATAGACAACATGGATCAAAGTTGGAATTTGAACCTAGGTCTTCCTGGTTCTAAGCCTATATACATTACACCAAAAAAGAATATGAACATTTAAAAGTTGGACCTTTATAATGTAGAAATTCAGAGTTATTAGAAACACTAGGACTCAGCAAAAGAAACACTTTCTAAGAAATAAAATTATTCATAAGCAGAATGAGCTTTGTGTGGAGTAATGGGCTCCATGTCACTGGAAGTCTTTGAACAGGGGATGATATCCATGTATATAAGATACTTTAGAGGAGATTCTTGAATTGGATTGGAGGTTGACATAAATGACCTCCAAGTTCCTTTCCAAATTCAGTAATTATATTTAAAATACAAATAATCACTACAAGAAATATATTCCAGTTTCTAATTTGGAACATTAAGAGCACAATTTTGTGTTCTATACCATCTCCCCCCCCAAAAAATCTTCAGTCAGAATTCCTTTGTTCCACTAGGCAGTGGGTGGGTGGTGTTCGAGTACTCTTGGGTACAAATTTATTTTGCAAGCAAGAAAAACTTCTTAACTCACCAGCTTTGCAGAAAAGAAAGCTGTCTGCTCCGTTTGTGTACCTGCTCTCAAGAGTCGATTATTACATGCAAATGCTATCTGCTGGGGCTTGGTTGTTTTGTTTTGTTGGTTATCAGCTTAAGAAAGTGATAATAATGCAAATTAAACTTAAAAGTATATCCTCTAGTCAGTTATTATTTGTTTAACAGCACAACCCTGATCTGGAGCCAAATAAAAGACATGTAAGCTTTCCAAAGACTTTAGAACTGAACTGTCTCTGGAGACCACAGCTATGTAAGCTCCAAAGTATATTGCGTATCTATTTGTGCCTTCAAATGTGAGATCTTCACTGAGAAAGATGAGAAAGGCATGGATTGTTGGTGATTCTCTGCGGAGAGCACTTGAAAATTCTAAACATATTGAACCTGATTTTTCTTGCATTTTGTTATCAACTGAGGTACATGCATTGGTATGGAGTCAGCATATGGTAATTTAGAATATTGATTGCACTCTCTATATTTCTGTAATGCATCCCATATTGCTCAAATTTCACATACTTAAAAGTATAGGAAACCAAAAATTTAAAATAATAAGAACAGTACTTGTATTGTTGAAAATTTATAATAAACCTAATTTTCCTTTAATATCCTTTGTCTGAAGCCTTCACAGTAATACAAAAAAGGTGTTAAGAATTATATCAAAAGTGATCCATTATCAGAAACACTCATTTATCACCATTTTGTTTACATTTTTTATGGTTTATTCTAAGGTAAAATATATAGATATAGATATAGATATAGATATAAGTTAAATATATACACACATATACATACACATTACATATATACATAGATACACATACACATACTTATGTCAAGATGTTTGGAAGAATCTTTGTGGTACAGGAAAAAGACAAGGATGTTATCTGAATAAAGTCAGAAGCCCAAATCTAGTAGTACTAATTCTCTCATTTGAATGTTGTAAAACTTTTGGCAAATTGCTTAGGTTCTTAGGGCCTCTGTTTCTTCATCTATAGAATTTGAACCTCTGTTTAGATGTTATCTATGACTTCTTTCAGGTCTAATTCTCTGAGTTTCTAAATTGTCCTCCCAAGAACTAGTCAGAAGAGCATGTCTTTTGAGAGGAAGGTAGAGAGGAGGAAGAAGTCTCTGAAAGGAATTAGTCTGATTGAATGGAAAAAGCACAAGTATTCAGGAGGCCAGTGTTTCAATCTTGGCTCTTCCACTAATTTTTACTTCTGTGGTATTTAGTTAATTCAACCATAAAAAAGTATGAAGTAGATGATCTCTAAAATCTCTTCCAAGTTTAACATTCTAAGTTCAATAAGTCCATAAAAATAACATGTTGTGAATACATAATTTCAAGACGAAGGTCAAATCTCCACTTCCTGCCAATACACTAGCCCACATATATCTCTCACTTTTCTGTACTCCTACTACAATTTGTTTAGCATTTAACCATCTTATGCTTGTTCTGTTCTAGTACTCTTATCTTCCCAGTGGGATTTACAACACTTCAGGGCAGAGAACATTTTTACACAGTGGCCAACAGAGTGCACATTTTATATAGGACTTAATGCTGAAATGATTCTTGGGAAGGTGAGTATTAAGCCACATTTTGAAAAAGGAGGAGGGAGAATTTTACAATGTGGAATGGTCTGTATTAAGGCGATGAGAAAAACTTTTTATGTAAAAGGGTAAAGCTTAACATAAGGATAAAAAGTTCCCAGGATTGGGAAGAAATAAGGAACAAGCTTAGAATGGGATGTGTGTGTGTGTCTGTGTGTTTGTGTGTGTGTATGTTTGTTTTGGTAGAAGGAATGGTTACAGTTAGAAGATTTTGGGAGAAGAAATGATTTTAATTTTTATATTTTGAAACATTCTGGTTTTTGCCTTTAAGGAAGGAATTTATGTGGTTATGTTTTGAAGACAGTCACCTTTGTTGTACATGATTATTATACTTTGGTATGAACGAATTCAGTTACTTAAAACATAACTCATTAATAGTAACACACAATTGATAACATTGTTATCACAGCAGATGTTAGTATTTCAATAGGATTTTATAGTATCCATCTATATATCCACTAGTACTGAAACAATGTTACCTAATCATAATTTATTGAAGTTGATAAAGACTTTAATAAATGATGAGAGAAAAATAACCAAAAAAAAAAAAGATATGAGAAAGTTAATGGGTTGAAAAGGTCATGATAGTGTTGAGTAGTTTAAGCCTTGTCTAACTTTTCAGTGATCTCTTTTTGGGGTTTTCTTGACAAAGATATTAGAGTGGTTTGCCATTTCCTTCTCCAGCTCATTTTAACAAGGAATTGAGGCAAATAACATTAAGTGACTTTCCCAGAGTCACATAGCTAGTAAGTATCTGAGACTAGGTTTGAACCCAGGAAGATGAGTCTTCCTGATTCCAAGACCAGAGTTTTATCCACTGTGCCACCTAGCTACCCTGTTTAGTTATTATTGCATGAATAATTCAGGGGAAAAAATAAAATAATCCTCTAACCTAAATTGCACTTTAATGATTTCACTGAACTTTGTCAGGCATAAATATACATACAGAATTAAGTCATCTTAAAATCAGCAAATGCCATAATAACTTGAGATCATTGCTGGGCAGTATATAAAAAAAAAGACAAGAATTTTTTTTTATTTTTTGGAAAGGGGAAGGCAAGGCAATTGGGGCTAAGTGACTTGCCCGAGGTCGCACAGCTAGTAAATGTGTCAAGTGTCTGAAGCTGGATTTGAACTCAGGACCTTCCAACTCCAGGGCCAGTTCTCTATCTATTGTACCACCTATGTATTTAGACAAGAGAAGTATTTAACCTGATTTGTAGCCACCAGTGGAAGGTGATGGAATTTAAGTGCTATGAGTGCCCTTTTACCTTTATCACCTTTCTGGGTTTACTCTAGTTAGGGCTTTAACAGGGACCATGTCTTAATCCACTTCTTTACTTTGGAGGGAATATGTCTAATGTAGTACTCAGAAGTGTGTTGACATTATAAAATAGTTATTATTTTGTTAACTTTGGAATTCTTGCAGTTTTCAGGAGACTGACAATGGAAAGGGTACTGGATTTTGAGTCCAAGAACCTGGGTTCAAATTCCAGCTCTGAATCTTACTACATATGTGGCTTAACTTCTCAGGGTCTCAGTTTTTTTCTCTGTAAAATGAAGGTATTTGGCTAGGTAGTGTCTAATAATAGCAGAATTTGAGGAAGATTATCCTGGATACTGGTTATTGAATTATAGCTGGTGGGAAGAGAGAGGCTAGACAGCAGACAGGTCAGAGAAGTAGTATATGTAAAGCGTTAACCTGTGAAAGCTTAAAGTGGGACAATGAAAAAATAAATAATGCCAAAGAGATACCATATGGGATATGTCAGAGAACTAGATCATTGATTACATGCAAGATTCCTAGAGATTCTCAGAGCCTGAGATAGTTGGAGAATGTGGTTTTGGTGTTCAGTTGTGACTATGACATAGGAACATTAGGAAGGATTTCTTCTTTGGAGAGTGAGATGTCTATTTATAGAGGAAGTTTTGCATTTAAAAAAAAAAGAAATATGCTAAGCTTTGGTCCAAGTATAGATTAGGTTTCAGAAGATAATAAGTGAAAAATATTCGACTTGTTTCATTTTAAAATATATGCATATATGCTTTAATATTCAATTTTTAAAATTTAAAATTAAAAATTTCCTGTTTGGCTTGTCCCTCCCTTACCCCTCGAGAAGTCAAGCAATATATCAATGAATATGATGTGAAGTCACACAAAACATATTTCCATATTAGCTATGTTACAAAACACAAACACACACCAAACAAGAAAAATAAAGAACATAGAAAAAGTATGCTTCAATCTGCATTCAGAATTCATCAGTTTTATCTCTGGAGAATAGCATTTTTGCGCCATTTGAAATTGTCTTAAATCAAGTCCTATTCAGAGTAACTAAGCCTTTCACAATTCATTGTCACCACTGTATTGCTTATGGGGATAGAGCTAGGGTGGTGGATAAAAAGCAAGAACTTTTCTGAGCTCTTCCAATTTCCCCTCCAAAAAACTTCAAATAATACCTCAAAACAAGTCCTGTAGCAGAAGAACCCCCCAAAAGACTGGATGAAACAATTTTCTATCCCAAAACAACTTAGAAGGTCAATAGAAAAGGTCCATTGTACTAGGTGAGAGTGTCATGAAGTCCAGTCAAGACTGTGCCAGTGCAGGCTGTACCATAGCAAGCTAGCAGAAGGCCTTGGTGGTGACTGAATTATCTGTGTTAGCAGCAAACTCTGGAGCTTTCAGACCACAGACACTGAAGGGATCAGACAACTGGTCAAAAAGAAATTACAGGAATCCTTTTGCTGACTCTGTTGCATTGCCCATATAGCAATCCATGTCACAGTTCAGGGTCACAGTCCCAGGACGAGGAGGAACACTAATATACCAGAACTTGGGGCTATAGAAGAATGGGGACCACTCACAGACTAAAGCAAAGACCAGGAGAATAGAAAACACCTCTCCTTAGGTCATACCCTCTTAGAAGAACCGAAAACCTACAGACCCCCTCCCACAACTATCCCAAAAAACAGGTGCACAAAAAGCCTGAAGTTTGGGACAGTGCCTTCTCAACCCTAAGAGCAGAGCCCAGGTTTAACATCAAGTTAAAAGTAAAAAAAATAGGCTCAGCAAACAACCACGAAAAAAAGATCCTGATCATAGTGACTGGGAAGATCAAAACACAAACTCAGAAGAAGAAAACAAAGTCAAAACTGCTTCATCCAAAGCCTCAAAGAAAAAGTGTGAATTGGTCTTGAATCAAAGCATGGAACTGGAGGAAGATAATAAAGTCAAAACTCCTGCATCAAAAGCCTCCAAGAAACATATGAATTGATCACAGGTCATGGAGGAGCTCAAGAAGGATTTTGAAAATCAAGTAAGAGAAGTAGCGAAAAAATTGGGAAGAAAAATTATTTGAATGGTACAAGATCATGAAAAACAAGTCAAACAGCTTGCTAAAGGAGAACCCAAAAAATATTGAAGAAAATAACACCTTAAAAATAGACTAACTCAAATAGCAAAAGAGGTCCAAAAAACCAATGAGGAGAAGAATGTCTTAAAAAGCAGAACTGGACAGATGGAAAATGAAGTTCAAAACCTCACAGAAGAAAATAATTCCTTCAAAATTAGATTAGAGCAAATAGAAGCTAATGACTTTATAAGGAATCAAATATTATAAAACTGATCCAAAAGAACAAAAAAAAAAATAGAAGGCAACGTGAAATATCTCATCGCAAAAACCACTGACCTGGAAAATAGATCCATGAGAGATAATTTAAAAATTATGGACTACCTGAAAAATGTGATCAAAAAAAGACATCATCTTTCATCATCTTTCAAGAAATTATCAAGGAAAACTTTCCTGATATTCTAGAACCAGAGAGTAACATAGAAATTAAAAGAATACATGAATTGCCCCCTGAAAGAGATCCCAAAAAGAAAACTCCTAAGAATATTATAGCCAAATTCCAGAGTTCCCAGGTTAAGGAGAAAATATTACAAGCAGTTAGGAATAAACACTTTGAGTATTGTGGAAACACAATCAGGATAACACAAGATCTAGCAGCTTCTACATTAAGGAATTGAAGGGCGTGGAATACAACATTCCAGAGGTCAAAGGAGCTGGGATTAAAACCAAGAATCACCTACCCAGCAAAACTGAGTATAATACTTCAGGGGGGAAATGGACATTCTGTGAAATAGAGGACTTTGAAGTATTCTTTTTTTCTTTTTTTTTGTCTTTATTAATTTGTTTGTTTACTTTTAATTTACAAGATTCAGTTCCACAACCCCCTGAGTTTCAAATTTTCTCTCTCACCTTCTCCCCTACCCCATGGTGACAGGCAATCAAGTATAGGATCTGCAAATACTTTTGCATTAAACATTAATCAGGCTGTAAAGAAGGATTATAACCAATGGAAAAAACAATGGGAAAGAGGAAACAAAACCAAACAAGAAAAAGAAAGAGAGCAGGTAATTTTCTTCAATCTGCATTCAAACTCTGTAGTTCTTTCTCTGAATGTAGACATCTTTTTCCATCATGGGTCTTTTGGAGTTGTTTTATAACCTTGCTATGCTGAGAAGAGCCCAGTCTATCAAAGTTGATCGTTACACATATATTGTGT
This sequence comes from Pseudochirops cupreus, assembly GCA_028627135.1. Taxonomy (NCBI): domain Eukaryota; kingdom Metazoa; phylum Chordata; class Mammalia; order Diprotodontia; family Pseudocheiridae; genus Pseudochirops; species Pseudochirops cupreus. Next base: position 14,019 of record JAQQSU010002625.1, read on the forward strand.
CTGTAATTGTGTACAAATTTCCCCTTGTTCTGCTCTTCTCACTCAACATCAGTTTGTATAAACTCTCCAGGTAAATATGAACTCTGTCTGCTCCTCATTTCTTATAGCACAATAGTATTCCATTACATTCATACACCATAACTTGTTTAGCCATTCCCCAGTTGATGGGCATCCTCTTGATTTCCAATTCTTTGCCACCACAAAAAGAGCTGCTAAAAATATTTTTGTACATATGGGTCTTCCTCCCACTTCTGTGATCTCTTTGGGATACAACCATAGAAGGGGTATTGCTGGGTAAAAGGGTATGCACTTATTTATAGCCCTTTGGGCATAGTTCCAGATTGCTCTCCAGAATGATTGAATCAGTTCACAACTCCACCAACAATGCATTAGTGTTCCAATTTTTCTACATCCTCTCCAGCATTTGTCATTTTCCTGTTTTGTCTTCTTAGCCAGTCTGAATGGTGAGATGTGATACCTCAGAGTAGTTTTGATTTGCTTTTCCCCAATCAATAGTGATTTAGAGCATTTTTTCATATGCTTGTAGATATCTTTAATTTCTACCTCTGAGAATTGTCTGTTCATATCCTTTGACCA
>JAQQSU010002626.1:0-14615 GCA_028627135.1 Pseudochirops cupreus
CATATATCATATACTAGTATATATCATACTGTGCTACATACGCATACTATATGTTATTGATACATTATATAACATATATGGTACTGTTTTAAATTTAATACTATTATATAATATTGTATACATTTATATATACTATAATGTATATGTGTATGTGTCACATGTATATGACAAATAATCACATATACACAGTAGTATTTAGTAACATAATATAGTATATAGAAAACCTATATATAGGATGATAAAAGTTTGTGTTTTAGTTTTTACAATTATTATATGTGTGATAGATACTATATTAAATATTAGAGGAGATAAGTGGTAAAGTGGAGAGAGTGCCAGGCCTGGCATATCTTCCTGAGTTCAAACCTAGCCTCAGATATTTAATAGCTGTTTGACCCTAGGAAAATCACTTAACCTGTCAGCCTCAGTTTCCTCATCTGTAAAATGAGCTGGAGAAGGAAACAGCAAATTATTCTAGTATCTTTATCAAGAAAACCCCAAATAGGGTCATGAAGAGTCAGGCATGACTAAACAACAACAGCAATGTGAGATATACTATTATGCAAAACATTATACAGTAATAGTACTGATCTATTAATAGTACTTACTATATGTTATATGCTATATAATATACTATATAGAGCTATCTATACCTATATATCTCTTTGCCTAGACCATAGAAAACCCTTCATAAATGTTTGATGATTCATTGAGTTCTTCTAGACCAGAATATCTCTCTCTCTCTCTCACTCTCTCTCTCTCTCTCATTCTCTCTCTCTCTCTCTGTATGTATATATATATACATATATATACATATATTTATATATATATATATTTATATATCCATGCATGTGTATTATGTATGTATGTATACACATAGGTACATATAGAGAGACAGAGAGAACCTAAATATGTGCATATGATTTATGTATGTTTTAGAGAGGTTTTATATGCACATATTGAATGTTTATACGTAATTATATGCATATGAACATGCATACATGTTATGTGCATGCATATAATATACATCTATATACATACATAAATATACTGTCTATTATATGTATATATTATATTGCATATTTACATGTGTATATTGCCAAATCTTTTCTCACCCATATTTGTACATATATATTTATACATGTATATATAAACATATAGATAGGCCTATGAATGTGGATGCATGTATACGTATAGTGTGTGTGTATATATTTGTATATATGTGTTTGTTTCTATAGCATGCAAACACAAAATAAATATTAGGCAATTGGGGGGTGGGAGATCAAGGCAGGGGCATCTAGGTGGATCAGAAAAGTCCTCATGTAGCAAGTGGCAGTTAGTATTACTTGCCTATAATCCTATCTGCAGGGAAGGCTGAGACTAGTTAACTGCTTAAGCTCTGGAGTTCTGAGCTGTAGTGGACTAAACAAATCAGGTTTTCTTATTCAGTCTGGCATCCATATGGTAAGCTCCTGAGAATGAGGTGCCACCAGACTGATTTCAGGGGATGGGAGATTGGCTCAGGTTGGAAACTTAGCAGGTCAAAGTTCCTGTGACAATCAGAGAAGCCAATGAGGAGTTTCTGTACTTCTCATCAGGGCTGAGACAGGAAGTCCCCCATCTGAAAAAAAAAAAAAAGAGTGACTTTTGATCTGAGCTTTGATTGTAAGAGGCAAAGTTAAAGAGGGAGTGCTTTTCAGGCATGGGCAACAGCCTATTCCATAGCACCCAGAGGGGAGATTTGGGGTGCGTGAGGACATTGGTGAAGGTCAGTTTTCAGGGACCAGAAAAGGCATGAAGAGGAACAATGGACAATAAATACAAGTCTGGGGTTGAGAGTCCTGAATTAGTGTCAGATTTGATGATCTGACCTTGGGTAGTTCCTTCTCTCACTACTGACTTCACTTTCCCCATCTGCCTTTATGGCTTCATAGGGCTTTTTTGAAGTTAAAATGAGAGAGTAGGTAAGAGAGTTCTTTGAAAAGTGTGCTTGTGTGTGTGTGTGTGTGTGTGTGTGTGTGTGTGTGTGTGTGTGTGTAGGAAGTGCCATATATATGCAAGATATTATTGTGTTATTAAGTACTAAATTGAGTGGTACAAATGGTAAGTATAATTTTAGTTAAAAGAAGAAACAGATTAACTTGGGCCTCAGTAGGTACCCACAATTGTAATTATATCTATCCTCATGCTGAGCCCTAACTCCAAGCATAGGCTTAGCCCTGACCCTGATTACAGAAGAAACCGCTATTTTATCACAAACCCTGACCAGGGGTCATAAGGCTAACCACAGGAGATTGTTCAGATGGTGCAATGCAGTTCCTTCCCCTGCTAGGTCCAAACCCTATGGCTCTTCTCAGTAAATTGGCTCCCATCACCTACTTCCAGAGTGCTCTCTCTGGGGTAGATGCCATGGCCCAATTTATTGTCACATGTGGATTCTTCTTCATGAGGTCCTGGAAACAAAGAAGATTCCTCTCAGTCGTACATGCCCTGTCTCTTTTTGACAAAAGATGAAAAACTGGCCCTGGGTCCCCAAACATGTAGGACCGGGATTATTGTCAAAGAAAAGATATTTTAGACTCCAGAAAACTTTCCCTTGCCCCCAGTGGGAGAGTGTGTCAGGACATCTCTGTCTCTCAGTGGCCAAAGAGAAGAATTCATAAGAAATTTAAAAGAAAAATAAAACCCTGCTGATAGACATCCTGGACAAGAGAAAGAAAAAGACTGAGACATAAGATCTATAAAAATGTCCAAAGTAATTAATCAGACACATGTTCAGAGTGGCTTCTGACAATATTTGGTGGTGTTTTAATACATTCCTGGCTATCTTGGAATGGAAAATAAAAATCACCATCATTATAATTATATATAATTATATAAAATCACCATCATCACTATAATTAGCAGCAGTAGCACGTTAGTTGATAGAGAGGTGGCTTCAGTACCAAGAAACTTGGGTTAAAGTTCCACCCCTGACACATAGTGGCATATCATTTAAACTCTCAATGTTCTAGACCATGGTCTAGCAAACTGTAGCCAGAGGGCCAAACCCAGTACCATCTGATTCTTTATGGCCTAAGGAACTAATAATAGGTTTTATATCTTTAAATATAATGAAACTTTATTTAAAAAATGTAAAAACTACTGCAGTCTTGATTTGGCCAGTGGTCTAGGCAATTCTCTAAGATTCTAACTTTCATAGATGTCACTTTATATTGGTAGCATCAGCTTCCTTACCTAGGAGTTCTCTAGTTGACAGAATCAAAGGTTCAGAACCTATTTCTATCTCTACCTCATTTTGATAGAGGTGGGAGTTGAGTTAGGATTTAGATCTAGCTTTCTCTGCACTAGCTAGGGTAGCTAGGTGTTGCAGTGGATAGAGTACTGGGCCTGGTGTCAAGAAGACTTATCTTCCTGACTCCAAATCTGGCCTCAGATACTTACTGGATGTGTGACCCTAAGTGAATCACTTAACCCTGTTTGCCTCAGTTTCATCATCTGTAAAATGAGTGAGAGAAGGAAATGACAAATCACTCTCTTTGCCAAGAAAGCCCCAAATGGGATCACAAAGTGTTGGACATAACTGAAATGACTGAACAACAACTATACTAGTTGGAAGTATGAAACTCAATATGTTTTTCTGAGCCTCCATTTTCTCATCTAGAAAATGGAGAGTTATCCTAGATAGGACTGGGTGACTTACTGTGTGTGGATGGAAAAAAAGGAGGGAAAGAGTCGATGTTGACTAAAATTTTGAGCCTGGATGACTGACTGGGAAGAGAATGGCGCCATAAAAAGAAATATGGTGCATCAAGAAGAAGAACAAATCTGGACAAAAAAAGTTTAGTTTTTATAATAGTGACATGGAATTGGGTAGTAGCGGTAGGAATAGGAATAAGGAATAGACATGAGATACATGTTGGAGGACTTGGGCACTAATTGGTTTGAAAGGAATGAAGGAGAGGGATGAATGGAGAGAAAGAAGTCAAAGATCATTTGGTTTCAGGGTTTAGACCAGGAGATCAGAGAAGCTATTGGCACACCTAGCTGATGGAAGAGGAAGCTGACTAATGATACCCAGGCTCTATCTAAACAAACAGCAAATTCCATTCAGTTCCATAAACATTTACTAAGCACCTAATATAGGCAAGATGCTGGACAAAAAGCACAAAAAGAAAGACAAAAGCAGCTCATGCCCTCAAGAACTTTCATTCTATGTTCTTCTTTGGAAAGTTGAGTGGGGAACCAAGTTTATGCACAAATAAGAATGGTAAAAAGAAAATCTAAGAGAGAGAAAAAAAAAAACAAAGAACTTGAGGGATCAGAGAAGGTTTCACAAACAGGAAGTGACAACTGAATTTAACTGAAGGGAAATAAGTATTTTTTCATCATAAACTTAAATATTGGAACTTAAGTACAAAGTTAGAAAGAAATAAAAGCATGTCAGAACATGAAAGAGGATTCAAAACACATAACAATAGATTTTCATTTCAAGAAAGCTTGTATGATAAATAATACACATTGTATTGAGAATTGTCCATTTTTGCTTCCTTGTGAGTTTTCTTTTCTTCTCTGCTGTGCACTTTTTTACTTTGTTCTTTTTTTTCCCTCCCCCCAACCTTTCCCCCAGGGTCACAATAAAGGCCACAATGAAGTTTACATAAGTTTCTCTATAGCTATAAATATATACATACCCACCCCCACCCCCCAGAGGCTACAATAAGGCTTAGATATATTTCTCTATAGCTACAGATATATACACACACATATGCATATACATATACGTATATAGACATATACTTTCCCAAACCTATTCTACTCCTGAGTTTTATTTTTATGCATGTGCATATGTCTTGTTGAGTATTCTGAGAAGCAGTGATGATGAGGAGGGTTGAGGAGGGAGGGCACTGCTGGCATGGAGAATAGATTATGTAAGCATATAATGGCAGGAGATGAAAGACCAAGCTATGGTTCATGATGTAAGAATAGACCACTTGCAGGGCACCATGAGTACTAGACTTGGGAGTTTATATTTTATCTTACAGAAGATGGGAAGCCATTGAAGGTATTACAATAGGGGAGAGATACTAGAAGGAGCAAGAAACTATTATTATATCTTATCACGTTATATTATTCTAGAAGAAAAATTTTAAGAGTCTAAAGTAAGGTGATGCCTATGTAAATAGAGAGAAGGTGGTGGATCTGAGAGATATGAGGATAAAATTAACCAGATTTGGCAAGTAACTGGGGAGAGAGAGACAGAGAGACAGAGAGACAGAGAGAGAGACAGAGAGACAGAGAGAGAGAGAGAGAGAGAGAGAGAGAGAGAGAAACGGAGACGGAGACAGAGGAAAAGCATTGTGGAGTCAGAAGCTACATCTGAAGGAATTGAGAAATGCGTGGGTTATGAAGGAATGGAAGTTGAAGTGCAGATGATTTTGTCTCAGAGTTTGGCATTAAGAGGAAAGACTTAGGATGATAACTTGAGTGGATGGCAGGGTCAAAAGAGGGTTGTGTTAAGTTTGGAGTAGATTTGTACAAGGAGTCAGTAGACAAGGAGGTATTGAGGATGGGACAAATTGGCAAAATGACCCTAGACAAACTCCAGGAGGAAAAGAAGGAGAGAATGAGTTTTTAAAAACCACCAGATATATTGGTTATTCTTGGGTCGGAAAAAAAAAATCCCTTCATATTCAAATTCAAAAATAAAAGAGGAGAAGTGGGAGGAGTAGTTTTAAAGTATGGAGTACAAAAGAAGAGGGAATTCGGGATGGTTATCAATTTTTCTATGAATTAATAGGCAATGGCTGAACAAGTTGTGGCATATGAATGTAATGGATTACTATTGCACTATAAGAAATTATGCACAGGTGGATTTCAGAGAAACCAGGAAAGTCTTACTTAAACTGATGCTAAGTGAAGTGAGCAAAACCAGGAGAACATTGTATACAGTAATGGCAACATTGTGGGATGACCAACTTTAATAGATTTAGCTCTTCTCAGCAATACAAGGATCTAAGAAAACCCAAAGGACTCATGATGGAAAATGCTATCCCCATTCAGAGAAAGAATTATGGAGTCTGAATATAGATTGAAGCATATAATTTTCTTTTTTATGTTTTTTCTTTCTCATAGTTTCCCCCTTTTATTCTGATTCTTCTTTTGCAACATTACTAATATAGAAATATGTTTAATATGATTGTACATGTATAACCTATATCAGGTTGCTTGCTGTCTTGGGGAGGGAGAGAGAGAGGGAGAGAAAAAATTTGGAACTCATCATCTTATAAAATTGAATGCTGAAAACTATCTTTATATGTAATTGGAAAAATACTATTAAGTGGGAAAATACATTACACAAGGTTATCTTTTGAGGGTGAAGACTGGAGACATTAAAGACTTGAGAAGTGAATAGAAGAAGGGGAAAACATTCACTAGAGAAGAAAACAAGAGACTATAGAATCTGAAATGAGCTTGGAGAACATCCATTCAACACATAGAGGTGGAAACAAAGGACAGAGTGTCAGCATCAGATGTAGAACTAGTATTGAGGTCTCCAAATTCCCAGTTCAGCTTTGGACATGTCCCCCCCTTACCACCATTCCCTGCCTTCATTAAGCTGACCCTGTTCCTTTTACACCTATATATTTCCTGTCTCTAAGACCTAAGAACATATTCCATCCCTCTTTTGTGTCTTACCAAAGGCTCAAATTGCTAGATAAATAACCAAAGTAATAGAGAATGGAAGGCAGGGAGAGTATAGCAAAACTGGGAGAGTCTCTTTCCTTCTCAGGGCTTTTTTTTTTCTGAAAATGATGATGTTGAACTGTGTGGTTCCCAGTCAGATTTTAGGTCACCATTTTTATTGCTGCCGACAGTTGGGTCAATCATGATCAGAAATTTAAGAGATTTCGTTCTTTAGTTATCATTTCTAGAGAATTTCAAAACAATTCAATCTGATAAGAACTTATTAAGTGACCATTCTGTGTAAGGTCTTGTAGTGAGCCATAAGAATATAGAAATGGAAAGCAGCATAGCCCCTGTCCTCAATAAACTGACAATCTACTATGGGATGTGCACGTGAATGGGTAATAATGACACTACTGGCAATAGGGTCATAGATTTAGAGCTAGAAAGAACTTTAGGAGTTAGCAAGTCAATTTCAGTTTACAGATAAGGAAACTGAGTCACAGAGCGTAAGTGACTCATTCAAAGACATACAGCTAGCAAGCTCCTGAGACAGGGGGAACCCAATTTCTTTTCCTTTGAGTTAATTGTACTCTCTACTTCTCCACAGTATCTCTTGGCACCTATAGTCATGATGGTAATAATAACAATAGGTTGTACTGATATAGAACTTTAAGGCTCACAAAAAGCTTGAAGTAAAAAAAAAAAATAGGCTACAAGCTAGAATGGGATAAAGACAGTGTAGAGACCTGGGCAAAAAATTCTGAGAGGGAGAGTTCACCTTCCTATGGGGCAGGGAAGAAATCAGTGAAGGCTTCTGGGAGAAGATGGTACCAAAGCTGGGTCTTGAAGACAGAGCAAGATTTCTACTGGTGGAGATAAGGAGGACAGGCATGACAGCCAAGGGAAATGGAGACTGAAGTCTGCACTCTAAAATTTCACTCAGACCCCTAGCTGGCGTTAATTTAAAAGGGGCTGAGTGCCTTCTTCCTCGATTCAAGAGACAAGAACAAACGTTTGACTCTATCTTTCCATTTCATTCAGGTCTGGATGATTTAAGGGGCCTCACTCCCTCTCCCCATTCCCAAGGCAGCTGCTAAGAATTCACTGATTTCCTTCATCTTTCAATTTGGTTCAAGAATGTGATTGGCTTTCCCCCATCTCCCCCCCCCCTCCCCACAACCTCAGCCATTGAATTCCTCTTATCTCAGTCTCTGCAAATCTGAAAATAGATTTCTTAGGGGGGGAGAGAGGGAGAAGGCTGGACCCTTGGATTAAATTTGCACTTTTTTAAAAGATGATGCCCTTCCCTTGATGTGACAATTTTCTCTATCCCCTAATTAAACGGAGGGCTCAGCCAGTGGGATGATGGGGTGGAGGGGTTTTGGGGTGAGGAAGGGTGCACAGAATTAAGAGTTAAAGGCAAAAGCCCAGCAGTACAAGGCTTTCCATTTACTATTTAAAAGCAAGCTGTGTGCCTGTTTCTCAGAGATACGAGTGTACAAGGAAATGGTATTTTTTCCTCCCCTTCTACCGTCTCCCGCTGGGGAAGACAGATACATGAAATACATTGAAAGGTTTCCTACCAAGCCCCAGAAGGGACAGGAAGAAACCAGGGAATCTCTAGAGGAAAAAAAAATAGTGGAGGGTAAGAAATAAAGGGAAAAAAATCTACAACGAATCTGGTCCTTGTTGGTGGTGGTGGGGTGGAATATGTTTGTGTGTTGAGGGACATTTTAACAAGATTAAGTTATTTAGAGATGGGAGGGATTAGCCTAGGGGGAAAAAAAAACAACAACATCTAGTCTAACCTTATCTTGCTTTTAAGCAAACTGAGCCACAAAGAAGGAAGTGACTTGCATACATCTAGAAACAAAGGGTCCCCCACTCCTGGTCTCAGTTAACTCTTTTCACCATATTTCACCTTCAAATGTGCGAAGGGCTGTCACCACAGGGACAAAGAAAAGAACTTTCCACATGGCCCCGGGGCAGGAAAATAAAAGGATGGTTGAAATTAGAGGGATGAGGATTTCTAATTAATTAGTTATTCATTCATTCATTCATTCATTTATTCATTCATTCATTTAAAATTTGTACCTACCCTGTGATTTCATAAGCAAGGGGAACTCCCAGGTAGGGAAAGACCCATCACTAATTCACGTCAATATCTGCTTTGCAACTTAGTCTTTGAGAGTAGACTGGAGACACTGACAGGTTGAAAGACTTACCCATGGTAACATAGGTAATGTATGTCAGAGGCAGAAATCAAACACAGAGCTTCCTGGCTTTGTGGCAAGCTGACTATTTACTCCATCATGCTGCTCCACTATAGAATGGGGTACCTCAAAGAAGTAATGAGATTATCATAACTAGAGATATCCAAGGAGAGGGGATTAGACGGTTATCAAGGATTCTGTGGAAGGCAGGACTACCCTGGGGTGGGAGATTGGACTTCATGTTGGCTGAGAGAACATTTTCAGTTGGATATTTTGAAGTCCCTAAAAGTCATCACTGTATTTGCAAAAGGAAAATGTCTCAGAAAGGGGAAGGAAGGAGTATGGGAAGAAACAAACTGTCTGATAGTATGGACCCCTTATTTGATAGGTGAGATAGTATAGTAGAAAGAAGGTATCTGGAGTCAGAAGGCCTTGCTTCAAATCTTCACTCCGGATGAATAGGATGCAATGTTGAAGACCAGGAATCAAAGATGATATCAAGGAATTGTATGATAGGAAGAGAAGATGGGCATGTGGCCACAAGTAGAACATGTTCCAGTGGTTCCATCTTGATATCAGAAAAGACTGATGAAGACCCCAGCATGATGGATGGACCCCTTGGTCCTTCCGTTGCAGGAAGACATGGACTGGAGATGTAAAGGATGGGCAAGTAAGGATGAGTTGTGATTTGCCACATTAGGAGAGAATTTCTGAGTCAATGAAATCACATATTAATTTGAATAAGTAAGTTTGAACAGGTAACAACCTTTTTGCGTCTCAGTTTCCTCATCCGTAAAATCAAGATGCTGCACAGGGATTCTTAACCTTTTTGTGTGTCATAGGCCTCCTTGGTAGACTGGTGAAGCCTGGAGATCCCTTCTCATAGTATTTTTTTTTGCTTTTTTGGAAGGGGGAGGGCAGGGCAATTGGGGTAAAGTGACTTGCCCAAGGTCACACAGCTAGTTTTTGTGTTAAGTTTGAGGCTGGATTTGAACTCAAGTTCTCCTGACTCCAGGGCTGGAGCTCTATTCACTTCACCACCTAGCCACCCCCATAATATTTTTAAATGCATTAAATAAAATGTATAGGATCACAAAAGAAACCAAAGGTTAAGGAAAATAAAGATGCAGGATTTTTTCCCCCCTATCCAAGCACATGGACCCTTTGAAATGTATCCATGAGTTCCTTCATGGCCTCCAAGACCTCTTTCTCCTTATAACACTTATCTATATAATTCTTCCATGTGGGTCCTCTGAATGAAGCTTATTTATCCATTTTATAATGCCTAACTCACTCTAAGTCAAACAGGATGCATCCATCTGTAGCTGTTTGAGGAGAGGAAGGGGAGCGTTCTGCCCACGTTACCCAATGAATGATGTAATGTCTATCCTTCCTACTCCCTCTCTCAATCCAGGCAAAGACTAGCAAAAGCAAACAGACTAAGATAAAGTTCCCATCTTCCCTCATTTGAAAATACTCCTTAAGAGACAACCCTTTCAGTCACAGGGTCAGATATAAACCTCCACACCTCATCATCAAGGAATATTTATTATCAGTCTTTCTTGGGAGCAAATGTTGATAAAACAGATTTAGAATTTATTCTAGATCAAAGGTAAGAGAAGTATAATGAGGATTTTTCCCACCCTCACTGCAGTGATTGCAAATGACCCAGATTTCTTTATTGAACCAATCAATCACCCCTATCTCTCTAATGTGGACACAGAGGGCCTAGACATCTCTATCAGGTCAATCAATCAGAGGCATAAATTGGGTGCAAACAAGCCCATAGTCAATTTTGGAGTAGTGAAATACTTTGGAACACTGGATGAAAACAGCTAATGACATGTAAGGAAATGTACTGGGATTGGTAGAAATAATTAGACAAAGCTTTGGACTTGTCAGTCAGAGAAGGATTTGAACAGGAAAGTCAGTCAAGGTTTGGAAGTGCCTTGCCCTTGAACCAAAAGAAAGCAAGGGGGTGGGTGAGGGAATGAGCACAGAAATATTGTATAACATCTACTGCTCCTCCCATCTCCCACAACTGACCATATTAACAGAGAGACTGTAACAGATAATGCATCCAGCCAGGAGCTGAGAGGATGGATGAGACACACCAAGGAAAGGGAGCTTCTAGGCAGGGGACCTCTTGCTTTACAGTTGTTTTCAGTTATGTCCAATTCCTTGTGACCTCATTTGGAGTTTTCTTGGCAAAGATACTGGAGTGGTTTGCTATTTCTTTCTCCAACTCATTTTCTAGATAAGGAAACTGAGGCAAACAGCATTAAGTGACTTGCTCAGGGTCACATAGCTAGTGTCTGAACCCATATTTGAACTCAGGTCTTCTTGACTCCAGGCCAGGCACTCTGTCCACTGCACTAATTAGCTGCCAGGTCACCTCTTTAGGATGTCTACAACCATAGACTCCACAAAGGCATTAACTATATGTACCTAACAAGAGCTATACCTCTGAATTTCCTAAGAACTCCACAAAAATGAGGTGAAGAATTTCCAGTAACCAGGAATTCTAATTTTGTCTGTACTGTCCCTAAAAAGTTTGTGTGTCCTTGTGGAAAAGTGTTCCCCAGTCTTTTGGGGGCGTGTTTCTGTAATAATTATCCATGCAATACCTACTTAGTAAATACCTCCCAATAAAAGCTAAATTAGGAGGACAGCTAGTACTTGAACTAAGGCCATTTGAATCAAAGCCTCATCTTTTTTCCCACTATACCATAAGGACTCACTTTTTCTTAGGTGTCCTTGAGATCCATCTAAAAGCTAAATTAGCTAATTTAGGCTGACTAATAATCAGTGTAAAGCTCCTGGATGGGAGTTTGTGAGTTACAACTAGGTAAACTCCCCATGCCCTCAGGGCTACCCTAGAGCCATGAGGAGAGCAGTAACCACTGACCTCTGGTCATGTAGTAGACTAACACAAATTGGGGTTGGGAAGTGGCCCTGGATGGGATGCTACATAAAAAGCAGCCAATACAATTTCCCAGATCTCCTTTTACTTTTTCCTACATCTAGGCACCCACTCGACTGGACTCACACACATGCCTGCCATGAATTTCGTTCTCCTTTCTGATTAGCAAGTGGTAATGAGATGGAATGTATTGAATCAATAGGAGAGGGGTGGGAGAGCATAAGGGCTCTGAATGCCTGGGAGAAGAAAGGAGTAGAGTGCAGAGCTTATGTGACCATTCCATCCCTGTCCCAAAACAAGCACTGATGACTTCACCATTTTGTTACCAGTCAGGTCTATGCCTCCAAATTAAGAGTACTGTAAAGAGGGCTTGTATATGCATCTGTGGAAAGACATCATGGAGGCCAAGAAGGTCTCAAGAAGTAAGCAGCATGAGTTAGTATAGATGGAGATAACACGGTCAGAAGGCCTGGATTTAAGTTTTGAATCTCTCTCTCACTGGCTGTGTGATCTTGACCAGTCACTACCCCTCTCTGGGCTCACTCTATCTATGAAACAGGGTTAGGGATTTGGATGAGTGACTCTCTGAGGGCCTTTCCCTGTGCACGTATTCTACATTCTATTTGCTTTATAAGCACCTTACCTTTCTTTGCTTCCCGTACACTTAGCCAAGTTCCTAGCTCTTAATAGGCACTTAGTAAAAGCTGACTGACTGAATGACTCACTACCATACCAATGGGAAGGTAATGCAGGGTGGGGGGATGGAAGTAGAAAGGAAGCTCAAAAACTATAGAGGACTACGAGTAGGACACCCACATCCCACCAGGCAGTCAGGAAGTTTGCTGATTGACTGAAAGCAAGGCTGTGATGATAGAACAGATGAATGAGCTTTGTGCACTGGGCCCAGATGGGCAAATCTGCAAATGGGTTTAGGGCCATTCTCTTTTGGAGTTAACTGTGGGCTAAGCCAGGCCTGAGGAACCATAGCTAATTAGAATAGAGGTTAAGTGCTCCATAATCTGAGAGTGAATGCTTTTATTTCATATTGATTTCAAATGGTTTTCCTATGCTGTATTCTGAATTTGTCTATTCTTTTTCTATTTAATCCTAGAAGATATACTGCTATGGTCTCAGATATATAGTGATAGAAGATAAATGAGAAGGAAGGAAGGAGGGAAGGAAGGAAGGAAGGAAGGAAGGAAGGAAGGAAGGAAGGAAGGAAAGAAAGAAGGAAGGAAGGAAGGAAGGAAGGAAGAAAGGAAGGAAGGAAGGGAGGGAGGGAGGGAAGAAAGGTGGAAAGAAAATAAAGAGCACTTTATTAAGCATTTGAGAAACAAATGCAAAAGCTAAGGAACTTATCAGAGAAGATAATATAAAACTTGGCACTTTAGTCTTTCAAGTTATACAGATTCTTAGTAGAGTCATAGAGGAGCAAATTGTCATACATACCCCTTCACAAACAATGTCAGAAGTGATTTGATCATGGTTCCAGAACTGAAGAGGAAGGATTGAGTGTAGGTATTGGGCTGCTGGTGAATCTATGGGGAAAACCATGATGAGTGCCTACCTGAAATAGTGGGCCAGATGAAGTAATAACTAATCCAGAGGACTCAAGTCATCCAAAGGATATAGAAGCCAGAATTGGGGAATGAAATACAGTGACAACAGCAAAAGATCATTAGGATCTGGGTACTCTCAGTCTCTGACATGAAGTAGACAACTAGACTCAGCACTCATGAATCTCAGGAGTTTCTTTGTTGGGTGTTCAGGGATCAAGGAAGCAACAAAAGGTGAGAGACAGCATAGTGGAATAGAGAGAGGTGGCATCACAGTCACGGAGACTTAGATTTAATTTTCCCCTCTTGCACATATCAGCTATGTGACCTTGAGTAAATCATTTAACCTCTTTCTGCCCTAGGGAGCTCTGTAAGACTTCAAATTGGAGCACAAATGCTCATCATCAATAATAGAGAAAGGTCTTTACCAGTATCTCCTCGCAGAGACGAAATCACAGTTCAAATACAAAAGGCATGTGGGGTGAAGGGAAGGGAAGAGGAAGTCCCACAGAGAAATACAAAGGATTAATTCCAAGTGGAGGAACTCACGTCCAAGGAAATTGAGACCTAAGTCCAATGGCTTTTTCTGAAGACAGCCTTTTTCCTTGTTCCTTGAGACCAAATCTGTAGAATATCACCCATTTCCCAATAAGTAAGGCTGTTGTAGACCAAGCCCAAGTTGTGTGTCTGGTTTCCCATGCACTGGTGTCCTTGACTTGCTATCATCCACATTCCTCAGCCTCTAATAGATGACATTAGAGCTGGAAAGGACCTTCAGGGTCATCTAGTCCAACAATTGCATTGTACAGGTGTGAGAACTGAAACCTGAGGAGGTTTAGAGACTTTTCCCAAGTCAAATAGTAAGTCTTATCAGGGAGCTGGAGGAGGAGGATGTTTGAATTGAAGCCTAGTCTTTTTTCCCACTGTATCATGGGGAATCACTTTTTTCTTTCTTTTTTTTTTTAACTTTTGTTTATTTTTAGCTTACATCATTCATTTCCATGAGATTTTGAGTTACAAATTTTCTCCCTGTCTTTCCCCTACTCACCACCCCAAAACAGCGATCCCACTGTACACCCTCTCCCCCAATCTGATCTCTCCTATATCCTCCCCCATCACCCTTCTGACTTTCTGGTAGGGCAAGATGGATCTCCCTACCCCAGTACCTGTATATCTCATTTCCCAGATGCCTGTAAATAATAGTTAATAATAATAATTATTATTATATATATATAC
>JAQQSU010002627.1:0-14615 GCA_028627135.1 Pseudochirops cupreus
CCTCCTCTTCGCAGGAAACGGGAACATATTGGGCATTGGTGATAATAAGCTCCTTACTTCCAGGGCCAGTCAGTCGAATCTCATGCTCAGTCCCCTGGCACTTTTGGGCTCCACCCACACAAGCCAACAGGTCCCTGATGATTTCATTGTAGATCTCCACATAGCTAGCCCCAGAGGTGTAGCTCCAGCTTTGGGCCTCCAGCTTCCAGGCTACTGAAAACAGATGCCTTACAGCTTGTGGGATTAGCCCCTCAACTTGAGGGTCTCCCTCTGGCCCTCCTTCCATCATGAATGTCTTGCCACTGCATGTCTGGCCATAGGCAAAGATGCGCATAGGGTAACCATCCAGGGCTGACTTCACAAACAAGGAGACTTCTTCAAACACCTCATTCTGTTTGCTCTCTGGTAGGAACACTTGGTCAAAGGAGAAGTCATAGCAGAGAGGAGGACCTGGTAGCCCTCCTGTGATGCTACATCGATCATCAGTTGGCCCCTAAGGCTGAGTTGAGTGGAAGGTTCAGAGGCCCCATTAGGCCCAGGAGGAAAAAGGATGAGGTCAGGAGGTGGTGTGGGCTCTCCAGGTAGGGCAGGGCGGACTCGGCAAAAGACCTGAATGTTACCCTTGAGCTCTTGCAGTTGATTATGCAGATACCGTCGCTCCATCTCAAGACCATGCAGATGCTCTGTCCTCTCAGCCAACAAGACTGCCTGGGCTGTGATCTCTATCTGACTCTTGGCCAGGGCTGCCAGTGATTCTTGGAGTTGTGCCTCCTGGACCTCAAGCCGAGCAGCCAGGTCCCTTTTCTCATCTTGCAACTATAACCGCTCTTCTTGCAATGACTGAACTAGGCCCCGGGCACTCAACTTCCCCAGCTCCAGTTGGTCTTGCTTAGCTTGGGCATGAGCCTCAGTCAGCTTCCCAATCAACACCTTATTCTCACCTTCCAGAGTTTTGGCTTGTTGCTCAGCTCGCTCAAACTGACTCCTTAGTTCATGATTCTCCCTGGTTAGAGCCTCAGTCTGTACCTGGCAGGCACTGAACTCCTTTTGTAAGTCACACAGCTGTCTCTTCACATCGCAGGCCAGATGCATCCATGAATTCTTCATTCCTGGACTGGTCGATACACACATTCATGCACCACAGTATGTGTTTGCCAGAAGTAATGGGGATCTCCCTCTCCTGGAGTGGCTAACAAAGTCTACATTTCCAACAGAAAACAAATTCAGCAATAAGGATTTTGCTGAAGAAGTCTATACCTGAGTGGTTAGGAGAACTCTAAAGAATGGTACAACCGCAACATGCTACTTTGGAACAATCCGCACTGATGTATCCTTCCACCTTGCTGATATTGCAGATAAATTTGGACAGCAAGCATTTGTGGGCAAAGTTTGCATGGATATGAATGACACTGTTCCAGAGTACAAGGAAACCATTGAGGAGTCAGTTAAAGAGACAGAAAGGTTTGTTGATGAAATGCTAAAAAGAAAAAGGAATATGCTAGGGTGAAGCCCATTGTGACGCCACGTTTTGCCGTTTCCTGTTCTGAGACTTTGTTGCATAAACTCAGTGTCGTAGCCAAGGACCATCAACTGCATGTTCAGAGCCACATAAGTGAAAATCCTGATGAAGTCAAAGCTGTAAAAAAACCTATTTCCTAATTATTAGAATTACACAGATGTATATGACAAAAACAATCTCCTGAAAGATAAGACGGTGATGGCTTGTGGCTGCTACCTCTCTGATGAAGAGCTCAAAGTATTCCAACAGCGTGGAGCATCAATCTCCCAGTGCCCCAATTCAAACTTGTCCATCTCCAGTGGATTACTAAATGCGTTGAATGTCCTGAAACATAATGTGAAGCTTGGACTGGGCACAGATGTTGCTGTTGGTTATTCATCTTCCATGCTTGATGCTATCAGAAAAACAATCATGGTAGCCAACATCCTTTACATGAAAAAAGTAAATGAGAAAAGCCTCACTTTGAAAGTAGAATTCAGACTAGCAACTCTTAAAGGAAGCCAAGCCTTGGGACTAGATGACATGATTGGAAACTTTGAAGTTGGCAAGGAATTTGATGCCCTTCTGATCAACCCTAAGGCATCAGACTCTCCCATCGATCTCTTCTGTGGCGATCTGACTGGTGAGCTTTCAGAAGCTGTCATCCAGAAGTTCTTCTATCTAGGAGATGATCGAAATATTGATGAAGTGTATGTGGCCAGCAAGCAATTGGTTCCATTTTCAAGCTCGGTGTAAGTCCACTAGGCTTCTGAAGACATTCTCCTGGGACAGCTGATGATGCTGCATCTCTGTGCAGCCCAGGTGGAGTTGGAAAGTGTTGGTTAAAATATAGTACCTTCTTGTTGGGAATGACTACTAAGTTTCTGTGTCTAAATAGAGCCTCCACTTGAGAAATCACTAGAGGGAAGCTAGGGATCATTTTAGGTTCCAGGTTGGGTGGCTTTCATATATGTGAAAATTTTGTCCTTTGAGCTGTGGAGATTTTTTTTGGCCATGTTCAAAGATAAACTTTATTAATTTGAAGCATTAAATCAATTCCATGGTAAAAAAAAAAATGGAGGTGTGAGGAAGAAGTTGAAGTTACAAACTCAGTGATTTGAAGAAATCTTTAGATCTCCCTTTTTAAAGATGAAAGATGAAATTGCCACAACAATTTTCTTCATCACAAGATTGGTGAAAAAATCTGATAAGTTGAGTAAGCAACAAATAGAAGAATTTGCAGCTAAACTGATGGCAATACTATTTGAGACATACAGGACACACTGGTACCCAGACATTCCTTCTAAAGGACAGGCTTTCCAGTGTATCAGGATAAATAAACAACAGAAAAAAGATCCCATTCTAGAGAGAGCATGTGCTGAAAGTAATGTGAATTTTTTTCACCTGGGTCTTCCAAAGGAGATGACCATATGGGTAGATCCCTTTGAAGTGTGCTGCAGGTATGGTGAGAAAAATCATCCATTTGTAGTTGCTTGTTTTAAAGGCAGGCAGGAAGAATGGGAAATATCTTAATAGATCAGTCATACTGTCAATAAAGTCACATCTGACTACTATTCTGGCACTTCCTCTGATGAGGATACATGTGGCAGAGAGCCTCAAGTAATTCCTAAAGTCAGAAATCCAAAAAGCATTTAATCAGGTTGAGTATTTCAAGCAGCCCCTCCAAACTTGGTTCCAATATTCCCGTAAAAAGAATATGACTGATGGGTGCCCCAACCTCCCAGGAAGTACCTTTTATGTCCCATACAAGATTCACAAGCGCTACAGGCCTGCTGCTATGTTTCCAGGACACCAGGTAGATAGATACCACTGGGTCAACACAAATCAACAAAGTAGCTAAAGTATACAATTCAGCTGATCTTGCTGTGGGTTTAGAGTTCACAAGAGCAGCTTTCTTGTTTCCTAATTTAAAATGAGTCTGAAATTGAGAGACACCTGAAATAGAAAAAAGAACCTCATTTGGGGCCAAGGTACTTGATGGTGATTCTTCTCACCTGGATTATGACTCGATTCTTAGCTAGAATTATGTTTTACTTTTAAATGAAGTTTTATGTGTAATGGATATACTCAAAAAGGTCATATAATGAAATCACTGATTTATAAGATTCTACTCATTATAAAAAGTAACAAATAAACCTCACTATGTTTTAAAAAAAATGTGATGTGATGTGAAATATAATGAAGTTGTGTCTAGAAAAGAGAATTTCAGTTTGAAACCCTTATGGGGAGCATTTCCGGGCAGTAACATGGTACAATATACACCCATGATGGTGGATGACAACAGGTGGAGCAGAGGTGAAAGTCATTTGAATTTAGCAGATCAAGGAACTCTGAGGTTGTGTGTTAAGTGATCAGTAGAGATGATGGGAAACACAGTATGTCAAAAAGCATTTTTTAAATTGTGAAGTGCTACAACCGTGACTCAGATGTTAAACTCATTGACGAAAATGGGAGAGGAGCTGGAAGTCAGTAAATTAAGCAAGCAAGAAGGATTTATTATGTACTCTCTATGTGTCAGCCATTGTGCTAAGCTCCAGGGAGATGAAGAAAGGGCAAAAGCACTAGAACAGTTTATTCTCCCAAGGAGCTTACATAGTAAAAAGTAGTAACAAATGCATAGTGCAGATTTTGAAAGAAAACAGGGTAAATGACGAAGACAAAATGCACCACAGTATGTGTTTGCCAGAAGTAATGGGGATCGTCTGTAAGACGCTGCCTCTTCCTCTTTGCTCCCAGAATCAGTCAAAATGGAAGGAATATAGACCTTAAAAGGAGATTTTCAAAAAGATTTTATTTGGTGGCTTTATTTTCACAAGTTATTTCTTAATATGCCGTTCAATCATTGAACTGCTCTTCCAAAAAGAATGGCTGAGTAAATCAGTTGACAGAGCAACTGAATCTAATAGCAGATACAACATCACCTCTATAAAGAGATGATAGAAATATGTTTAATTCAACTCTCACATGGATCAGGATTGGTCTTTATAGTTCATCAGAGTTCAGTGGCATTTTAGGATTGTTTTCATTACATTGTAATAATCATTGTTGACTACCTTGGCAGCACAGTGGATAGAGAATCAGGCGTGGAGTCAGGAAGACTCGTCTTCTGAGTTCAATTACGGCCTTAGACACTTACTTGCTATGTGACCCTGGGAAAGTCACTTTACTCTGTTTGCCTCAGTTTCCTCATCTGTAAAATGAGCTGGAGAAGGAAATGGAAAACTGCTCTAGTATCTTTGCCAAGAAAACCCCAAATGGAGTCACAAAGAGTAGGACATAATTAGAAAAATGACTGAACAACAAGTCATTGTGGATATTGTTCTTCCATTGTTCTTATTTTACTGTGTATTAATTATCACAAGTGTTTTCACTCTTCTCTAAATTCCTCATATTTGTTAATTTTTGTAGTACAATAATGGTTTAAAGTTATACATCACAATTTGTTCTTTTAATAAGTATCAAATTTATTTTCAGTATTTTGTTACCATAAAAAAAAGTACTGAATTGCCATTAGTTTCATATATGTATAATCTTTTATCTCCTTGGACTATATGGTTAGTAGCTGGATTCCCAGGTGAAACAGTATGAATATTTTATTAATTTTTTTCCTGCATAATTCCAAACGGGTTTTTTTAAAAGGCCATGCCAACTCACTACTTGATGGATGCTGCATTCATGTGCCTATCTTTCCATAGACTCTCCAGCATTGACTACTCCCATCTTTTGCCTTCTTTGCCAATTTGGTGGGTCTGAAGTGAAAGTTCAGAGGTGATAATTTGGATTTATTTTATTAGTAATTTGGAGCATTTTTTCATATGATTGGTAATTGTAGTTTTTCTTTTGAAAACTGTTCATATCATCTTTGGATATATAT
This sequence comes from Pseudochirops cupreus, assembly GCA_028627135.1. Classification (NCBI taxonomy): domain Eukaryota; kingdom Metazoa; phylum Chordata; class Mammalia; order Diprotodontia; family Pseudocheiridae; genus Pseudochirops; species Pseudochirops cupreus. The sequence goes on from JAQQSU010002627.1 coordinate 5,394, forward strand.
TTTGAATGATGTTTCTGGGTCTTTATTTGTGCTAACTCCATATATATTTCTTAGATATCTTATTTTTGTCTGAGACATTCAATGCAAAGATTTTAAGAGAAATGCTCTCATCAGGCAGGAGGCAAATTTCCATTAGGCAATAGGAAATCTGTTAGGCAGTAGGAAATCCTATTGTGGAACTGGTGGAAAATACAGGGGAATTTTGTTACAGAAAAAAATATATAGAGTATTATATAGCATAACTGACTGAAAACAGCATTTTAAAGTTCTTTTTTTAAAAAACTTTCATTTGGATCTTTGTCTTCCTCATTCTGAAAAAAGATTATCATATAAGATTTTTAATATTTAAATTTATTTTTGCATTCTTTTAAGATGATATTTGTAGAAAACTTGATAAAAAAAGTAAAGCCTAATACATTCTCCATAGTTCTCCTCAAGGCCGATTTTCCTCATTTGGATTTTTGTGCCTTTGCATAATCTTGTTTCATTTTTTTTTCTTTCAAAATTCTTCTCATACTATTGACCAGTAGGTAAAAAATCTTGAAACATAAACTAGACCTGGGAATAAACAGGTCAGATAAACTGGAAGCAAGTTAGAGGGACATGGCCAGAGGGCAGACTTCTACCTTCTTGAAAGCATCCATGGTTTGGCTATGATGAAGACCAGTAACTATGAAAGTTATTATCCTCTGACACTGGGACTAGATAGAAAAGATGGAGACACAGATGGTTTGTAGTTTGTGGAATAGTTCATGTGTTTTTTTTTTTTAAAGAGCTTTTCCCATTTGCCCACAAACTGTCACACTTCCTTGAAAACTGTAGGGTTCTAACAATGCCACTCTACTGTTTTTTTTTGTATTTTGTGTGTTTGTGTTAAAAAAAAAAAGAGTGACAGTTGTTCAACACAGTGGATACTTTGGGATTTTGGAATCAGGAAGACCCCAGTTCAAATCCTCCCTCGGAAACTAACTAGCTATGTGACCAGGGGCAAGGCACTTAATTTTTGTTTGACTCGTCTATAAAATAGAAATTATATTAATAGCATTTACTCCGCAGGGTAGTTGTGAGAATCAAAGAAGATAACATATGCTTTTTGCAAATCTTGAAGCGCAATATAAATGCTAGCTATTTTATTTATATGGATATATGTGTGTATGTGTGTGTATATATACGCGAGTATATATTCGTACACACACAAATAATATACACACATATGTACATACGTACTGTCATAGGACAAAATATACATTTCAGTTACCCTTTGGTGTTTCAGGGCAGTACAGCTGTGTTTCTTGTAGACGTGGGGGTTAATGTGTGATAAATGTGCTAGCATCATTCTCTAAAATATACACCTCAGGGGGCAGCTAGGTGACGCAGTAAATAGTGAACTGGCCCAGGAGTCGGGAGGACCTGAGTTCAGATGTGACCTCAGATACTTGACATACTTACTAGCTGTGTGACCTTAAGCAAGTCACTTAACCCCAATTGCCTTACCTTCCACCCTCTAAAAAAAAATGAGATTTAAAAAATAAAATAAAATATACACTTCAAGGTCAGTTCAGATTTTTGTTTTTAATTATATGCATTTTTTTGAGAGTAGGTTTCTGTATCTCATTCGGGCTAGAAGTGCAATGGCTACTCATTGGTCCAATCCCATGAGTGGAAGCTTTGACTTGTTCCATTTCCAACTGGGGCCAGCTTGCCCCTCCTAAGTCATTTAGTGATCCCTTGTCCCCTGGGTATTGCCATATTGTTGCTGGCCTTGGCCCTACCGCAGCTCAAACCACCTGAGCTCAAGTGATCCACCAACCTCAGCTTCTCAGTGGCAGGGATTACAGCTGTTGGCTGCCATGACCCACTTAGTCCAGGTTTATTAACATCAAAGAGCTTGAAAGGACTCTAGGAGCTCATCTGGGCTATTGTCCTGTTGCTCAGAAGGACTGTCACATGTATGCTTCTCCTAGGCTTCTTTGGCAGCCCATTGTACTGTTACACAAGGTCCCTTGGCCAGAACAGTCTTTCTAAGGAATCTATGCAAAATCATTGTTCTTTTTAGCCTGAGTCCATGTTTCCTCAGAAAATAACTGGCTGCCCTTATATATATTTCTCTTTCCCATTCTTGAAGAAATTTTCAAATCTGTCCCTCACTTTGCAATAGTTTTCTTTTCAGACCCCATACTCTACCTTTTCATTGTTTTGGAAGGTTTTGCCCCCTCTAGACCCTTTCTGTTTCTCTGCATCTCTCAAATTAAAAATGTTCCCAAACTGACAATAGTACTCTGAGAACCAAGTATAGTAAGATGATTACTACGCAGGCCCTACATGCCATGTTTCTCTTTATAAAAATTTTACTTTCTTTTTTAGCTCTGCCATATTGCAGATTCGAAGGGTGTAAGCTGAGGGGGGGAAGAAACACTTCTTTATATAACTTGTAAATTTATCTCTTTCCTTTTGGTGGATCAGAAGCTTCTCAAAACAGTTTGGTCTTTTTTCCCTGTTTTGTCACATTTTTAAAGTCATTCTCTTTCACTGAAGCCCCTGAAAACCAACTTGTTTAATGTGAATTTGCAAATAGGAGTGGGGAAAGGTCAAGAAAGGCAAGCGTCATGTTGACATGAGCTGATGAGATATCGCATTTGAGACAGGACAGTCCCAGTGTGGGGCTGACATCCTGGAAAGGATCCAGTTCTTACCCTGAACAACTCATCACTCTTGTCAACAAGAGTTGACAGGATCAACACTTGCTGTACCCGGCTATAAACTCCATCCCCTTCAGTTCTTTGCCAGGCCATGGGGGGAGGGGAAAACACACACGTGTGTGTATAGGCACATGTATGTATATGTATATACATATACACACATACACATGCATACTTGGCCAGAATCACATAGCTAGTAAGTGTTGAAGCCATATATGTGTATACATACACACACACACACACACACACACACACACACACACACACACACGCATGCATGCATACTTGCCCAGAATCACATAGCTAGTGTCTGAAGCCATATTGGAATTCGGAAAGATGAGTCTTCCTGATTCCAAGCCCAATGTTCTAACCACTGTGCTACATATGTGGATGGATAGATAGATAAATAGTTGTTGCTTCCAAGAAGTTGCCTGCATTTAAGCTGTTGAAGCCCAAGACTAGTGTTTTGTGTCTGAATAGCAAGGAGCCAATTATACTGGGGTATTGGTGTGGCTTAAGAAAAGATAGGGCTTTAAGTCAGCCCAGTCATAAGGAGCTTTTCCAGTGACTAGCTATGATGAACAGTGGAATTTATAACAAAAACTGGCCCCTTATATCTGGAGAGTGTCATGACAATGGTTCCTTTGGCTATTATCTACTGTTATACTCACCTGCTTTTCTTTGGTTTGGAGCTACAATCATCCATTTAGAATAGGAAGGGATTTCAAGGGCTATTTAGTAAAACTGCCTCATTTTTCTGACAAAGTCAGAGCTGAGAGAAGTTAAGAACTCGACCAAGATCACACAGGTAGTAAGTGTTAGAATTAGGACTCAATCCCAGGCCCTCTCACTCCAAATTTTTACACATAAGGACAGAGAAGATCAGCCAATGAGAAATAATGTGTTGAGGAAGGAAAAACTAAAGAAATCTCCCAGACAGTTTTTTAAATAGTAGCTTTCCTTCCTGAGACACATATTCCTAATAAAAAGTCCTGAGTGTGCAAGCCCTTCCCCTTGGCTGTGCCCAGAGAGTGATCACAGAAATACCTGGCTCATTCTTCATCTTGTACTTTCCCCTAAGCTCATTGATACTGCTTTGGAGATGGGAGAAGTAGGTTTTATATCAAAGTGCTTTGGCAAATAGGTTTTGCCATGGTACACACAGCACTGGGCCTGTGCTGATTCATCTTCCTGAGTTCAAATGTGGCCTCAGACACTACCTGTGTGACCTTGGCCAAGTCATTTAATCCTGTTCACCTCAGTTTCCTCATCTGTAAAATGAACTGGAGAAGGAAATGGCAAACCACTCCAGTATCTCTGCCAAGAAAACCCCAAATGGGGTCACAGAGAGTCAGTCAGACATGGCTGAAAAATGACCGAACAAATGTTGGGTTTATCTCTGGCTCTGTGTGCTAGAATGTGTTCTTTCCAGAATTGTGCTGAGCCTATTTATTGTGGTTATGATTCTATGATTATCATTATAACAACCACAGTACTCGTTTCCTCAGAACTCATAAGAGATTCGTAGTGTTTTAGAGGCAAGAGGGACTTTAGAAAGCACATACTACCTCCCTTTTGCAAATTCTCAAGAAACTGGCCCTCAGAGGGGTCAAGTCCCTTGCTCAAGGTCACCGAGCAGGCAGCAGCAGAGGGGAAGCTAGTCACCCGAGCCCCATCCAACTGCGCTTCCCCATGCACAGCCCTGCTTCCTTATTTGACAGTTTTGCCCAGGACCAGTCCTGGATATTATGGAAATTACCCTACTTGAAATAAAACCAGTCAAATCCCATTTGTGTCTTGTGACAACCTCAAGAAGTAGGACTGAAATCTCGTTTTCTTCTTTCCTTACATTTACCTAGGGGAGTTCATTTATGGCAGACCCTATTTCCCAAAATACTTTCTGGAAAGCTAGATATGTGCTATATAGTTCTCTGTTTCTCCCTTTCCATCTCCCTCAGCAGCACTGGAATGGATCTGTTTCCTAATCAAAAGATCGAGAATATTTCTCTCTTTTACCTGTAAATACTACTTCTTGTAACTTAGTCTGGCATTTCTATGCCTCTAGTAGTGTCAAGGATAATGACAATGTTTTTAAAAACAAGAAAATAAATTCTTTTTGGATATATTTCAAAAGATATATAGGAGTCAAGGACTGGGATATTTCCAAAGATCATTGAATCCCAGATTAGATCAAGGATGAACCTTAAAGGTCATCTACGGTACCTCCCACTTTTTCTAGGAAAAGAAACAGTCCTAGAGGAGAAGTGACTTACCTATGGTTACAGAGGTGGTAAATATCAGAGGTGGAATTTGAACCCAGGTCTTCTGACATCAAATCTAGCTGTCATGTCAGCAAATATGCCTTCAGCTGGTGGACAAAATATTGTTAGATGGATTTTGGGATTGCTCTTTTTGTAAACGAAATTTTATTTTTAAAATTAACATTTATGTTTTTTCTACTTCCTCCATCGCCCTCCAAAAAAAGAAATTACAAAATCCTTGTAAGAAATATATGTAGTCAAACAAAACAATCCCACATTGGCTATTGTCCAAAAATTCTGTCCTATTTTGTACATTGAGTCTGTCACTGTCTGTCAGGAGATGGGTCGTATTCTTCATCTTCAATCTTCTGAAATTATGTTGTTCCTTCCCTCCCCCCCCCTTTTTTCTTTTTTTTGATGAACTAACCCTAAGATCCTAGCTTGCCTGGCTTCTTTTACATCTTAACTAAAGTCCCACTTTCTGCAAAAAATAGTTTTTCCTGGGTCTCTTTAATGCTATGCTTTCCTTCTGAGACTATTCCCAATTTATTCCATATATCTCTTCTTTGTGCATAGTTGTTTGCAATCTCTGTTCCCTATTAGACCATGAGCTTCTTGAGAGAAGGGACTGTTATCTGCCTTTCTTTGAATTCTCAGGTTAGCACAATGCCAAAGATCAGACAGTTGAATCAGATTGCCCAGGATCATGCAGCTCATTGATGACTGCCTGGAACTAGATAGAATTCAAATTTCCTGACTACTGGTTTTGTGCTCCTTGCATGACAGAATGAAGAACTAGCTGTGCTTATGAAGTTAGCCCAAAACAGACTTGTCCACGGAAATGTCCCGCCCCTAACTGATGACAGTCTCTATAGAGTAGGATTAACACCAGGGAGTAGGCTTTTTACTGGGCTTACTTGTTACTCCTTTTCATACACATTGGAACATTTAGCATAGTTTAGTTCAGTAATAAAATTCAACAAACAGATTAGGAACATACAGTGTACTGATCGCTGTGGTAGGCTGAGTGAAGACAGAAATTTAGCTGGGATTTAGACCTCCATGGAGTATATAATCCAGTAATTAATACAGTCAGTTGACTGTGATTGTTAGAGATATGCACTTTGTAAAGATAAATGGAATGATTAATAATCATTTTCACAATAATAATTAACATTGACATAAGGCTTTAAGCTTTGGAAAGCACTTTACATATATTACAGTATCTGATTTGATTTGATACACCCAACAGTCCTAGGAGGTCAGTGCTGTTATTGTTCCCATTTTGCAGATGAGGACACTTGGGCAAACAGAGATCAAGTGACTTGCCTGAGGTCACACAGGCAGTAAATAGCTGAGATTGGATTTGAACTTGGGTCTTCTGGACTCCAAGAACGATACTCTTAACTATTGCATCACCTAGCTATCTCAAAGAGAAAGGACCATGCTTGTGTCCCAAGAGAAATAATCTGATGCAAACAAAATAACCTGATGCATTACTTTTCATCAGTTAAAAAGTAATTAAATGCCTACTGTGCGCCACGCACTAGAGGAAAGATGAATGATATCAGTAGTTTTAATTTCCTGAAGTGACAGTTTATCATCAATGTCATACTGAAGATTATTTTCTTATTACATGGTTGCTCGGTAGCACAGTGGGTAACACACAGGCTTTGGAGTCAGGGACACTGCGTTTGAGCCCTGACGCAGACGCTTATCGCTGTGTGACTTATTAGCCATGTTAATTGCTCTGTGCTTCAGTTTCCTCATCTGTAATCTGGGAATTCTGATAGCACCTACCTTCCAGGATTGTTGTGGGGATCAGCTGGGCTAACATATGTGAAGGCTTTTGCAAACTCCAAAGAGTCATATAAATGCTTGTAATTATTAGTTATTACTGTACCTGCCCATCCGTGGTATTGTCTAGAGTTCAGTCCAGGATAAGTTAACCAGATATAGCTTAGAAGATATCAAGCTGGCATTCTTAGGAGAAACTGAAACTGGCCCATAGGCCAGAGTCATTTCATTCACTTTGCTTAGGAAGGAGGAAATGGCCTTTCAGGAGCTGAATGAGTGATAGCACGAAGAGAACACAGAGTTCTTAGGACAGTGATAAACCGGAGAGTAATTAAGTCATGGGGTATGACCTAAGAGAAGGCTGGAGAGCTAATTGGGTGATGAGGTATAGGCTTCATATAGTAAAGGTTTGCCTGGGAGAAGCAGGGTAGCAGACTGGGATGGGGGAGAGGGGAGAGAATTTTTTTTTTAAAGGTAAAAGAATTTTTTAAGAGGAATGAATGATAGACAGGATAGTTGCCTCTGGCTTACAACCAAGTGAACTCCGTGACAAGAGGTGATTCCATTTTGAACAAACCTTTTAGCTCAGCTAAGAAAACCAAACACCCTTAAAATAGCTGGTAGGCACTGTTCAGAGCCCTGATGAAATGAACACTGGGAGGGAAAGGAAGGGCTGGTGACATTGACTTACATTTTGCCCTTGGGGTAGAAATGCTTTCTACATACTTATCTTTTAGGAATGTTAAGAAGGTTAAAGCACTGGTATTTGCTCAAATACTGGAGCCTTAACTCTTTCAACTCCATAGATGTGTGTAAATATGTAGGTATGTAAGTATTCTCTTATTACTCAGATAGGATTGGATCGTGCAAAAAATGCTATTTAAGTAAGGGCAAAGCTCCAAGAAGCATTTGTCTGCTAATGTCATGAAGTCAACAGAATCTCTTTCCATTAGCAGAGTTGGACTGGACCTTAATGCCAGGCAGGGAAATGAGGCATGGCTTAGCTTGATGGTCCATGAAGGATGTTCACTCAGGGTAGCATTTAGGTCTGTTAAGCTTGACAGCTCTATTTATACCAAGACATACTCTGATTTGTTTTTCAGTGACACAAAATTATTGTAGGAGATGAAACACTCCTTGGTTTTATAACCGTATTTGTTCTGAAATCTTCCTTTCCATGTTTCTCTTGAGTCAGGGAAGCTACCTGACCTCTGATTTTCTGCCACCTGTCAATTTGTTCTGAATACTGCCACCGGATTCATCTGTCTAAAAGACTACTTCATTATGTCAGCTTCACTTCATTAAGAATCTGGCTTTCTATTTATTGCTTGTCAGATCAGGTCCAAATTCCTCCTTGCAATTCAATAAGCACTTAAAAAGTGCCCACTATGTGCCACGCACTGTGCTAAATCCTGGGTATACATAGACAAAAATCAAAAAGTCCGTACCCTTAAGAAACTGACATTACTTAACCTAGGATTCAAGGCTCTCTGTCAGCTAGTCCAAGTAACTGCCTAGTTTTAGGGTTTGTTCTTCTTCTGTTACAGACCATTCGTTCTTATTTGTCTAGCAGTCTTTCCTACAGCCATATTCATTCTTTTTTTCCCCAATTTCCTTTGCTCTTTTTATTTCTTACCTTTGTAATACTGTCTTCTTTCCTTTCTACTTTGTATATTTTTTTCAAGATGGAGCTCAAGACTATCCTATTCCACCAAACTCTTTCCCAAATCAACTTCAGCCTCCCATGCTCTTTTGTTTAGTCAAAGTATTTAAATTGTGTATAATTTCTTTATTTTGTGGCATAATGAGAAGAATACCAGCTTTGTACTCAGGAAGTGTGGATTCAAATCCTGTCTTACATACTTACCAGTTGTGTGACCATGGACAATTCATTTGGGCTTTCCGACCCTCACTTTCTTCACCTGTAAAAAGATGTTGATAACCTTTGTACTACCTACCTCACAGGATATTTGTAAAGAAAGCACTTTGAAAAACCTAAGACATCATATAAATATGAATTATTATTATTGCTTATGTTTCAGGAATTAATTTCTAGTAGTTGCATGCTAAATCATGTTCCTCAAAAGTTTCTGTTCCTTGTATATGCCTTGAGTACAGGTATCAAAGACTGGAACACACACCAATATATGAATTCACCAATTAATAAATACCTCTTAAGTTAATGAGTGCATTTAAAAGTTTCTCATTAAGTAATGGAAAGGGACACCTGATTACTACTGTTGACATTTGCACTGTTATGTGGATACATAATCAAGATTATGGGACTTGGGAAATTTCTTTTTTTATTATTTATTTATTTATTTTTTGAAATTTTATTATAGTTTGCATCATTCATTTCCACAAGATTTTGAGTTACATATTTTCTCCCCGTCTTTCCCCCTCCTACCACCCCAAAACAGCCATCCCAGTGTGTCCCCCCTCCCCCAGTCTATTCTCTCCTATGT
>JAQQSU010002628.1:0-14614 GCA_028627135.1 Pseudochirops cupreus
TCATGATGGAGAGAGATGTCTACATTCAGAGAAAGAACTAGAAAGAGCAGAGTTTGAATGCAGATTGAAGCAAACTACCTGCTCTCTTTCTTTTTCTTGTTTGGTTTTGTTTCCTCTTTCCCATTGTTCATTCCTTCTGTTTTACAATCCTTCTTTATAACCTGACTAATGTCTAATGTGAAAGTATTTGCAGATCCTACACATGATTGCATGCTGCCATGGTGGGGAGGGGGGAGGAGAGAAAGGGGGAGAAAATTTGAAACTCGAGGCATTGTGGAACTGAATCTTGGAAACTAAAAGTAAATAAACAAATTAATAAAAACCAAAAAAAAGAGTTTTCCTTCTAGATATGGTAATAGAAGATTTTCACCTTACATCTTCCTCCAATCTTTTATCAGTTAAAGTTTTGCTAGGTATCCATCTGTAATTTGTCATGGTACATGATGTATGCTGCTTGTCTAAACCTATTTTGGGTCAAACTGTTTTCCAACTTTCCCAGTAGTTTTCATCAAATACTGAGGAGTTGGTTTTTTTTCTGGTTGTTGCTTCTCTAGTCTTGCATATTTTTTAAAATAATACCAAATAGTTTTGATGCTTAATTTGAGGTCTGAAAGTACTATTTTCCCATCATTCCTAACTTTTTCATCATTTTCTTTGATTTTCTAGATCTATTGTTCCTCTAAATGAATCTTGTAGCTTGATTGGTATGGTACTAAATCTGTAAATTAATTTAGGTAGTATCGTCATGTTTATTATATTGACTCAGGCCAACTGTGAGTCTCTAATTAAGCCCCTCCAGGCACTGACTCCTTCTGACTCTGCCCTTCCCTGCTTAAACCACTGATTTGTCCAGTCACAGGAAGGAAAGGGAGAGCAACTTGGGGAGGAGAGGTGTACAATGCAAACACTCCAGAAACTGCTCAAGGGGAAGGAATACTATTCAAGGGAAATAGGTCCGGAAACACATCTAGGGCCAGCACTTTCCCCTTAGCATTTACTCTGTGATTTATCCTCCAAACCCTTGATTTAGTCAAATTCCTAATGAACTGTGATCATATCACTATTCTATTGAAACACTTTGAGGTTCTCCCTTGCCTATTGAATAAAGTATAAACTCCTGACTCTGGAATTTAATATGACTCCTTGTGCATCCTTACCTGATATTTTTTTCCCTTTATGTTTTCTACATCCCAGACAAACAGGACCACTGATCATTCCCTGTTTTTATCCTGCCCACTCCTTTCTATGGGCCTTTCCTCACCCATACCAGGAACAGATAGTCCTCCCCACCAATTTCCAAGTATTGAAGTCTCTCCTTTCTTTCAGAACTCTACTCAGATCTCCCACTCTTCTAGGAAGCCTTCCCTGAATTCCTAATAATTCAAAAAACTCATCTTTTTTTTCCTCCTAGTGCTTTGCCTGGACCTCTCCTTTGTACCTTCTCTACATACTATCTTTTCTATTATATAGGGTAGCTAGGTGGTATAGTGGGTAGAATCCTAGACCTGGAATCAGGGAGGCCCAAGTTAAAATATGGCTTCTAAATAGAGTCACCTTCCTGATTTGTGGCTATATCGTTTCCCAAAACTGGCATAAGGCTGCGACCCAATGGTGATACTAAGATGCAAACTCATCTCTCTGTAGCTTTCTTTCTGTGAGTATTCAATGAATTGAATAAGCTTAAGGTGAATATCACTGTGTCTTTGTTCCTTGTCTTGGGAGGGTCTCTGGAGCACTTCTAGGCGATCTGGGATAAACTCTGTAGCTTACAGGAGTTTTGAAAAGAAGGGAACATGTACCTTCCTGAGAAAGTTGTTCAGTCTTTTCAGTTGTGTTCAACTCTTCATGATCCCATTTGGGGTTCTCTTGGCTAAGATACTGGAGTAGTTTTGCCATTTCCTTCTCCAACTCATTTTGAAAGATGAGTAAACTGAGGCAGTAATTTGCCCAGGGTCACACAGCTAGTAAGGGTCTGAGGCCAGATTTAAACTAAGGTCTTCCTGACTCTAGGCCAGGCACTCTATACACTAAACCTCCTAGCAGTCCTTCATGAGGAAGCAGCAAATTTTGGGAAACATGAACCAAAGCCACAACAAGAAAGAAAGAGCCAGTGATGGAGAAAAAGAAGGAAGGAGGTAGTTACAGAGTCAAAGAACTCTTCCTGGGCTCTCTTCAGTTTATAACAGAGCTAGTTTTGGCACCCCCTCTAGCATGCAGTATCAGTGTTTTCACGTACCATAGAAGATGTATTTTTTAAACTTTAAAGTGTTACCTCTTTCATCCTGGTAGCAATGACTATGTAGACCTTCACTGACTCTCCTCCAGGCTTCCATATTTTAAAGTTTCAATGCTAAGATGCAGTGGCTACCAAACAATGAAATCTGAGCATCAAATAGTTCTCAAGGTAATTGTGTCCAATGGGCAAGTCACCAGTACCTTGCCTTTTCCCTAGCTTGTAGCTGAAGCCCCGAGGCATCACTATACTAGGTGTAATCTTAATATAAGCTGGTTATTTTCTTTTTCTTTTTTTTCTTTTACAAGGCAGGTAGGTGGCACAATGGATAGGATGCTAGGTCTGGAGTCAAAAATATTCATCTTCCTGAGTTCAAATCTGGCTTCAGACATTTAGTAGCTATGTAACCCTTCAAGTCACTTAACCCTGTTTGCCTCAGTTGTGTCATCTGTAAAATGAGCTAGAGAAGGAAATGGTAAACCACTCTAGTATCTCTGCCAAGAAGACTCTAAATGATATCACAAAGAGTCTGACATAGCTAAAAGCAACTGAACTCTTTTTTTCCCTAAAGTCCAGAGTCAATAGTCCCATAGATTCACTTTGTCCTTTCCCCCTGCTACTTGAGGGAGCCTATTAATATCATTTATTAATGGAAGTCAATAAACCTCAAGGATAGAAAGGGAATCTTTTTTCCCCCCTTTCTCTCTAAGAATTGCGGAAAGATTGACTTCCCTGCCCTATATTATACTTCATTAGATCCTAGTTAGTCAGTGGCTTTACTCTTTCACTTATACCCTCTATAAAAAAATATGCAGAACAGAATAAAAATTAATCTGTCTTTATCTAGAGGGGGAACCTATCACTGAAGTGTAATGAACATTTTTTTTAAATACAAGGAAACTTTTTATTTTTATGAATTTTTATGAAGTTTTTTTAATGCGTTTGGTTTTTTCTTTTTTTCTTTTTCTTTTTCTTTCTTTTCTTTCTTTTAAAAAACAATTTTTGTTTTGCATTTTATTTCATTGTGGCTTGAGCCGCTGGTTCTAGGTATTAAAAAGATGCCAACAGAGGTAGCTGTGTCTCACCCAGGGTCCCGGCCCATCTAAAACCCCAACAAAAAGGAAGAAAACAGAAAATAAAAGAAAAACATAAAAGAAATTTCAGATCATTTTCTCCGAGCTTGGTGAGAACCCACAGAAGTTTGCGCATAACAGACGTTACAGAGGGGAAGAGGCCATGAGCCCTGAGTGGCGCTGGCCTGCCCTCTCCCTGCAGATGGTGCCGACAATGCAGACCCTCACTTCCTCTCCTCCCCAGGTGACAGGGGGAGCTGTCCCTTTAAAAAATGAGGAGAGGGTGGAAGGAAGAGGGACTCAAGCCCCCAAAGGAGAAGGTTGGGGGAAAAGGGGTAGGAAAGGTCACTGCTCAGTGGTAAGGTGGTTATCATCAACCTGGATCTTCACTGCTGCTGGGTTACCTGCTGTGGGGTGGGTGCAGGACCCTGTTTTGCCAGCCAGCTGAGAATGTTAGGCTCTGACATCTGTAGCCAAACAGCCACAGGGGGAATACGAGCTACGGTGGCTGGCAGCCTCATGACATCAGCCTCCATGTAACTCAACAGTTGTTTCAGAACTTTGTGCAGGACAGCATTAGCTGGCTTATTTCCTGCCATTTACTCCTTAGACTGGTGCTGGTGGCTCTCAGCCAAACATTCCACCTCAGCAAAATGGGTATTGAGTGTCATGGAAGGATGGGAGGGGTCCTCTGTCATGTTCAGGTAAGCTGCTCAACACAGTTGCTCCTCAATCACCAGGGCTTGTTCCAGGAGCTTAAATCTTCTGGCTAGGGATTTGTGTAATGAGCAAATTAACAAGATTCAAAAGAACAAGTGTACCCAAACCCAAATCCCAGGTCACTGCATACCACCTGATTTGTGGCCCACCATTAAGCTCCTTTATATTTTTGTTCCTTTCCCTACCCTACATTTTGTCATAGCTTGAAATGGCTTAAGGCATGTCTGGGCATTGCTCAAGCCCTCTCCTTCCGTAATTAGCATTCTATATATTTTCCTTGAATCAGTATGAGTGTGCAAAGTGCAACTCAGGGTTATGGTGTAATATAGAAGACCACCCTCTCCTGTTCTGCTGACCAAGCAGGGTTCCCACACCCTTCCCCCAGAACATGACCCTGGCGGTTCTGGGATTTTCCTGTTACCCCTTACCCCACACTATTCTGGAAAGCATTGACTTTGAATCTCCACCCTGCTCTTTCCAGGGACACCTGAGTCACAGGAAGACTGCACCCTTGTACCCTTGCACCATTTTCCAAAATTAGCCCTGAACTATGGATCTAACCAATGGCTGCTTCTGTACATCATGGCTTCTGCTAGTTTCCCTCCCTAATTGTGGTTTTTGTGGTTTTAGGCTTTATAATCAAAGTCTATACCCCCAAAGATCGCTACCGATTTGAGTGATGAACACTCCAGTTGTCATGTGCTTGCTTAATAAATCCACACCTAAATTTGTCTTGAATCCAGCTCACTCATTCTCTGCACAACACAAGAAACTCTAAACAGTAAGTGATGTTCATGAGGTGCAGGCTCTAGGAACCCCCTTAAGCTTTCCTTGAATCTTTAAGGTACAGGCTCTGGAAAACCCCTTGAACTCTGATTAAATCTTCCCACATGATGAAGCAGTTGCTGAGGCCATAAGCTTTCATCGCCTGGGCTCAAATCTCTGTTACTAACCTGGCCCTCCATTCTCCATTATCCATCTGCTTCCCATCCTTGAGCCTATCAAAATACCAATCCACCCTTGCATTGACCTCATTAACTCCTCCTGAGCACCCTCCCCAAACTCATTACTGGAGTCTGACCTCATCGACTCCTCCTGAAGACCCTTCCTAAACTCCTCCTCCAGACCACCTTTAGAATCCTGTGTATATAAGACCCCATCTTCCCTCCATGTGGTGTGAGAGCACCATAGATTGACCTAGCACAGAATTACTCTGTGTCAGACTTACTCTGGCCCACTTGCCCAATGCAAGCATCACAGAGACCTAGGCTCCCTAAAAGTCTACCCCATATGGTGAACTTTTAATGAACTATTAATAAACTTTATTTTTCTTTGGCTTAGAAGACTTGAATCGAATTCATTCAGCCGGACCCAGAGTGTTGGTATTTTGGGGTCTCCAGAGCAACCTTCAATGCCATTCACCAAGCATTAGTAAACAAGGAGAGGGGAGAAAGAAGGATAACAGATAAATTCACCAGGTCCCAGAAGCTTGGTCAGGGAAGAACAATCAGACAAGGTATTAAAGTAAATAAAGAAAGCCGTCAGCTGCTTGTGATGGTAGGCTAGCATAGCAGTGTTAAACATTCCCACTCCTTAGTGATCCTCCTTTTCACCCTGTTCCCATATCTTGCCTCTCTCTGTAGCATTCTTCAATGGCTGGAACTTCTCCTGTACCATACAACAACCCCAATCATATAGCCTCTTTTATACTGGGAAAAGTAATGTGGCATGAATTAGCTCATCTTAAGCTTAAGGGAAATAAAATAGCCCGCTACAGTCCTCCATTGTAGTTTTGAGGAGTTTATTTTAAATGAAAAGTTAAGCGTATGATTCCAATTGCTCTGAGCCCCCAGTTAGGAAAATCCCTAGCATTTAAAAAGAGGTTTGGGTCTCTGCCTTAATTTACATTTATATCTATCTCTAGGTTCATCTAGCTTCTTTGTTGAGGCAAAATTGGGTTGCTGAAAACATTTGGCTAATGAAACAGAAGGTTGTATTACACTGTTTGGAGAAAGTCATTTTCTTTGTAACTTCTTTCAGTTTTTGAAAAAAGTAGACACAACAGGCCACATTCAGTTAGTCAGTCAGCAAACATTTATTAAAGAGCTAACATGTGTCAGACATTGTGCTTAGCATCAGGGATACAAAAAGAGACAAAAGATAGTCCCAGTCCATCAAAGTCAGTCATCACAGATACAATGTGTCTATAATTGTGTACAATGTTCCCCTGGGTCTGCTCCCCTCACTCAGCATCAGTTTATGTGAGACTCTCCAGGAGATGTTTTTGACTTAGGGAGAGAGAACTATAGGACATATTCTTAAAAAAGAAACCAATGGAAATAATAAGGAATGGAAATCAAACAGTAAATATTCATCATCTATTTAGCAGAACTACTTTCTTCCATTCTCAGATTCTTGTAGGGTAAAAATATCTCAGGATCTGTGATGACTGACTTTGATGGACTGGGCTGTTCTCAGCAATGCAAGGTTATAAGACAATGCCAAAGGACTCATGATGGAAAAGGCTATCCACATCCAGAGAAAGAATTACGGAGTCTGAATGCAGATCGAAGCAAACTACTTGCTCTCTCTGTTTTTCATTTTGTTCTGTTTTGTTTCTTCTTCCTCATTGTTTCTTCTTCCTCATTGTTCATTCCATGGGTTATAATTCTTCTTTACAGTTTGACCAATGTTTCATGGGAAGGTATATGTGGAACCTATATCGGATTGCATGACACCATGGCGGGGGAGAGGGGGAGAGGATAGAAAGGGGGTGAAAATTTGGAACTCAAAAACTTGTGAAAGTAAATAATTTTTTTTTTAAATCTCATGGAAAATAAGGCCTTGTGAGAAGTGATTTTGAATAGATGAATGCCCTGAACATATTCCAGGATCCTAAATGTGTTACACAGGTGCTAGACTTGAAATTCCAGACCAGAATAGCCAATTCTCCTTAGCAGGCACTATTCCTTTGTATAAATATTCTTAAAAGTTGGTTGCTAATACAAAGATTTTTACTTTATTTTTTGTGGGGGGTTTGGGGTGGGGAGGAATGTGTTTTCTTTCACAACATGACTAATATAGAAATGTTTTATATGACTGCACATGTATACCTATATCAAATTGCTTGCCATCTTAAGGGAAGGGTAGGGATGGGAAGGAGGAAGAGAATTTGGAACTCAAAATTTAACAAAACAAATGTTAAAAATTGTTTTTACATATATTTGGGGAAAAAAAAATATATATATATACATATATATATATATATATTTAGAGTTAGTTGCTAAATGGTTGCTTCTTAACCATACATTGTAGATTAGCATTGAATTTTGAGAATCTACCTAGCAATTTTTGCCACTCTCCTCTGACTTAAGGATTTTATGAATACATAATTATACTCTATTTTTAAGTTGCCAATTTCTTGAGGAAATGGAGACAAAAACAGTTCTCCTCATGCTTCCTAGGCAGGCAACGTCTTCTTACTTTAGCTGGGGTTGCTCTGAAATTAACACACCTGCATTTTGGAGGATACAACTGAGCTACTATGTGGCTGCCTCAATGTCAAAGCCAGGATTCACTCTATCAGTCAATCAGTCTACAAGTGTATATTAAGTGCCTACTACATGCTGTTCACTGTCCTAGGCACTGAAGATATAAAGAAAAAAAAGAAAGAAAATTATCTCTATCAATGAGGAATTTTCATTCTGATGGAGATTCAACAGTGCTACTGTTCACACCACTAGAAGGGATCTGCTCTATCCAAATATCCATACTCAGCAAGAAATATGCCTTATGGTCCCCTCTACTAGACTGGATGCTATTCCAGACACCCACAATGACCTATACCTGCCCTTGGACCTTATGTTTTCAGGAAAGAAGCTCAAACTAGCATGTAGGTATATAAATTCATGTTCCCACCCAATCTGCTTTATAGGAGCAGTAGAACAAGGAATGATTCCTTTCCTTGAGATTTTCTTTGATCTTTCAGAACACACTTAATCTAGGAAGTACTTATGTTCTTAAGTACTCTTATCAAAGGGCACTTATGCTCAGACAAGCAACATAGTAGGATTCCCAATTTCCTCTTTTCACAATCAACTCCAGATCAAATTTCCTCAGTCAACTGTCAAAAGCTGATTTCTCTCCATGCTGGTGTTACAAACTCCACCTGGATTCTAAGAGCCCAGCTGTGATCTTTTCTGTCTCCTACATCTTCACCAGTAATAAAATCCTTGGCAACTGGAACTTAGCTGTCAAGTTTCTGATGAAGCATGAGGCTAGTTCTGGTTCCCTGCATATAGTTGTTTTGACCCCCACAAATGCAATCTGAGCAAAAAGTTGGGTCTAGAAAGTTGTCAGCAGCTGTGACAGACCCCAAAAGCTGATATATTGACTAGGGAAGGGGCATTTTTATCTAGTCATTTGCCTGCCCATAACCCCTACTCTAAAAGTGTCTTCTCTGACAAACGAGAGTTGTTTAACATCTGATCTCCTTGGCTGAATACAAGCAAAGCAAACAACTTGGCAATGCATAAAGCTGTTTCCCTAGGGTCCAGTATAACCTTGAATATATAATAATGTGGAGGGAAGGCAGCTGAGTTTCATTTGTGCCTAGCATCAAAAAGGCAAACCCCCAAGGTTCATTTATTCTTAATAACCTCTGTTCCAGGCTCCCTGTCAGCCTCAGGCTAATGACAAGAACACCACCTGCTTGGTTGGTAGCCTTAGCATAGAGGAATAAGAATCTAATTGAGATTTTTTAAAAAATGACTGCCTTGACTGATGTCAGGATTTGTTAATGTTTGGACCCCACCAGTCAGGCTTTAAAAAGCTGGCTCAGCAGTGGTTCCATAACCTCCCAAGACAAGGCATGCCTTGGCCCTAATCAGAAATGACATGGGAGATAAGAGGTAATAAAAGGGGCATTTCCTTTCAATTCTTTACCCTCATTCCCTCACTCCACTATCCCCTCCTGCTTTGATCTTTCTATACTGGGAAATCCTGCAGGTCTAATGCCATAATTGATGAGGTACAGGCTCTGGGAACCCCCTAGAACTCTGATTGTATCTTCCCATTAGATGAGGCATTTGCCCGAGGCCATAAGCCTTTCCTTGTGGCTCAGCCCAAATCTCCTATTCGCCTAGCCCTCCTAGTCTGTCCAGCTACTTCCCAGATCCTCCCAAAATATCCATATAGCTTAAACTAGCCTAGCCCTCCATTGTCTCATCTCCAGGTAGCCTCCAGCTACTTCCCACCCTTAATCTCTCAACATTGGAGTCTGACCTCATTTGAGTTCTCCTGAAGAGCCTCCCCAAACTCCTCCTCTAGACTACCCCTAGATTCCTACCACAACCTTTCTGTATATAAGACCCCATCTTGCCTCCATGAGAAGAGAGGACTCTGGAGAATTTTCTAACACAGACTCACTCTGTGTTAGATGATTCTGGCCTGCTTGTCCAATGCAAGCATCACAGATACCAAGGCTCCTTAAGAATCTACCCATTATGGTGAATCTTTAATAAACTTTGCTTTTCTTTGGCTGAGAGAAGACTTGAGTCAAATTCATTTGGCGTGTTGGTATTTTGGGGTCTTAAGCACCCCTAATATTAAACCTCAACATCTTATGGTTCCCTGACCTCTACATAATCACTTTGAGAAGATTTTCCCTTCCCATAAGAAACAGAAGAATTCTATTTACCTTCATTCTCTCCCATCTCTCATGGGGTTCCAAAGTAATCTTCAACTACAGTGTGAACCAGATGCTCTGTTAGGTTTTATCTCCATAACCATTCAGGATAATCTGGATAATAATTATTCTTAATAATGTAGGATAATAATTATTACCATATAATCTCACCACTAGGAAATTTATCATCATAAAAATTATTTTGACTTTACTATTCACACCTCATCACTATTTCTCCAGTTGGAAGGCTAGAAGGTAGAGCAAAAAACTCCCCCCTAGTCTGCCTTTATAGAGGGTTCAAAATGCCAACCATCTCTTCATTTTCTACTAGCTGCTTGATTTCAGTTCCATCATCTTCATCACACCCTCACTCGACTTTCTGGCACTACCCTTCCCCTTTTTTATTTGTGTATTGTCTTCTTCCATTACATTGTAAACTCCTAGAGGTAAGGAACTGTCTTTTCTTACCTGTAACCCTAGGGCTTAGCACAATGTTTGGTACTTAGTAGGTGTTTAACAAATATTTATCACATTTTTATTTAAAGCAATCTTCAACTACAATGATAATTCAAAACTTTAGCTTGTTTGAGGGTTTGAGTCAGTTATTGTCATAAAGGAAACTATAATATGTGATACCATCTCTTAAGGCAGAGGGTCTTAATCTAGTCTACAGACTCCTAAGAGGTCCATAAATGTAAAGATCTCAGGTGGCCTTGGGAACCTGGAACTTCGAATATTTTGATAAGAGCATTTCACTATAATTCATTTTCTGTGTAATCCAATGTATTTTATTAATTTAAGAACATTCTGAGAAGGGGTCTATGGGCTTCATCAGACTAGCAAAGGGGGGCATGACTGGAAAAAAAAACAATTAAGAATCTTTGCCCTAAAGGAAGATCTCAGCAAGCAATTCCAGTCCAACTTTAATCAGTTTAAATTTCTTACTGTAATAGATCTTTGGCCATGCCTCCAAAGGACAATGATTGAAGAGACTTAGGTGGGGGCAACCACTTCACCTGACAGACTGCCCTGACCTTGACTCTTAAGTGCTTCCCTCCCACATTTGGACTTGCAGGAGCAAGAAGCTAGAGTAAAGGAAATCCGGGGAAGTGGAAGCAAGGAGAGACCAACAAAAGGAAGAGACTGGAGGAGTACATCAGAAGCAAAGATTCTTGATGTCTGGGAGAGTATAGATGAAGCCTACATGATTTATGTATGGGGCAGGACCAACATGTTGCTAGAATTAGGTCAATTTGGAGTTCCAGACCCTGCCGATCTTCTATCCATTCCTCATAGCAACAGAATCTCCACTTCTACCTCCCGAGCTCCTAGCTCTCCTCAAGTTCTTGTTGCCACACATCCCAAAGTGGGAAGAATCAAGGTGCCAATCACTGAAAATTGTCCTATAGGAGGAGTAAAAGAGTGATTCCAAGGCAGCCAATTCATCCTAGGAAATTTAACAAAATTATTTATAAATTTTTTTTCAATTTTGAGTTTGTTCTTGACCACAACCTTCCAACTCTTTTTCTAGAGCTCTCATTTACAATACAGCTTTTAACGTTTTCTAAAATATATTGCTTCATTTATTTGTGGAATTCTAGTGTCTTTGTGTCTAAGCTGTTTTTTTCCTTAAGGTTTTGCCTATAGGGGGTCAAGATGGCAGAGTAAAAGCAGGGACTTGCTTGAGTTCACCCCCGAACCCTTCCAAATACCTGTAAAAAATGACTCTAAACAATTCTAGAGCTTCAAAACTCACAAAATGAGAAAGTGGAATAGATCTCCAGCCCACCAGCCTGGAAGACAGACACAAAGGGTATACCATACTGGGCTGGAAACAGTCTGGCATGTGCCTCACCAGGAACCAAAGTAGGCCTTAGGGGATTAAATCACAGCTGGGGCGATTTCCAGACTTCTCAACCCACAAATGCCAAAGAACAGCTTGTAAGGTCAGTGGGATAACTCATTTGGACCTAGGTGAAAGAGAAGCTCAAGGTTTGGCTACAGCCTGGGGACAGCAATAGTGACAGCAGCAACAGCAACAGCAGTGGCTGCTTCCAGAGCTCTAGGCTCACAGACAGTGGGGGATCCAGCAGCTGATACAAAGCCCCAGAAGCCTGGGGCAACATACCCAACCCTACTCCCAGTGCCACCCCCGTGCCCAATGGGAGGCGAGTCCTGCCTTGACAGGGAGTTAGAAAATCAAGTATTTGGCTGGGAAGATGAATAAACAGCATAAAAAAAGTCAGACTACAGAATGCTACTTTGGTGACAAAGAAGAACAAAACATGAAACCAAAAGAAGACAACTTCAAAGCTGCTACAACCAAAGTCTCCAAGAAAAATAGGAATTGATTGCAGGCCATGGAGGAGCTCAGAAAGGATTTTGAAAATCAAGTAATAGAAATAGAGGAAAAATTGGGAAGAGAAATGAGAGTAATGCAAGAAAATCATGAAAAACAAGTCAACACCCTGATAAAGGAGACCCCAAAAAATACTGAAGAAAATAGAACCTTAAAAAAAAGACTAACCCAAATGGCAAAAGAGGTCCAGAGAGACAATGAGGAAAAGAATGCCTTAAAAATCAGAATTGGCCAATTGAAAAAGGAAGTCTAAAAGCTCACTGAAGAAAATAATTCCCTCAATGTTAGAATGGAGCAAATGGAAGCTAATGGCTTTGTGAAAAATCAAGAAATTATAAAACAGATCCAAAATAATGAAAAAAATAGAAGACAATGTGAAATATCTCATTGGAAAAAACCACTGACCTGGAAAATAGATCCAGGACAGATCATTTAAAAATTATTGGACTACCTGAAAGCCACGATAAAAAAAGAATCTAGATATCATCTTTCAAGAAATTATCAAGGAAAACTGCCCTGATATTCTAGAACCAGAGGGTAAAATAGAAATTGAAAGAATCCACCAACTGTCTTTTGAAAAAGATCCCCAAATGAGAACGCCTAGGAATATTATAGCC
The DNA here is from genome assembly GCA_028627135.1 of Pseudochirops cupreus. Lineage (NCBI taxonomy): Eukaryota > Metazoa > Chordata > Mammalia > Diprotodontia > Pseudocheiridae > Pseudochirops > Pseudochirops cupreus. The sequence goes on from JAQQSU010002628.1 coordinate 12,689, forward strand.
AAATTCCAGAGTTCCCAGATCAAGGGGAAAATATTATAAGCAATCAGGAAGAAACAATCTGAGTATTATGGAAACACAATCAGGATAAGACAAAAAATCTAGCCACTTCTACATTAAAGGATCTAAGGGCTTAAAATATGATATTCTGGAGGTCGAAGGAGCTAGGATTAAAACCAAGAAGCACCTACCCAGAAAAACTGATTATAATACTTCATGGGAAAATATGGATATTCAATGAAACAGAGGACTTTCAAGCATTCTTGATGAAAAGACCAGAGCTGAACAGAAAATTTGACTCTCAAATACAAGAATCAAGAGAAGCATAAATAAGTAAACAGGAAAGAGAAATCACAAGGAACTTATTAAAGTTGCACAGTTTGAATTCCTACCTGGAAAGATGATATTCGTAACTCATGAGTCCTTTCTCAGTCTTAGATTAGTTGGAGGAAATAGGTAGATAGATAGATAGATAGATATAGATAGATAGATAGATAGATAGATGGATGGATGGAGACACAGAGAGAGAGAGAGAGAGAGAGAGATGACACAGGGTGTGTTGAATATGAAAGGATGTTATCTAAAAAACAAAATTAAAGGGAGAGAGAGGAATATATTGAGAGGAGAAAGGAAGAGATAGAATGGGGTAAATTGTCTCACATAAAAGAGGCAAGAGAAAGGTTTCACAATGGAAGGAAAGAAGAAGGAGGTGAGAGGGAATGAGTCAACTTTACTCTCACTGGATTTGGAAGGAGTGAATATCATACACACTCAATCGGATATCTTAACCTACAGGAAAGTAAGGAGGGAGGAGATAAGGCAGGGGATGATAGCAGGGAGGATAGACTGGGGGAGGGGATAATCAGAAACATACACTTTTTTGAAAAGTGACAAGGTCAAAGGAGAAAATCCAGTAAGTGGAGGGTGGGATAAGATGGAGAGAAATATAGTTAGTCTTTCACAACATGACCATTATGGAAGTGTTTTGCATAACTCTACATTATAACCTATATTGAATTGGTTGCCTTCTCAATGAGGGTAGGTGGGGAGGGAAGAAGGGAGAAAATTTATAACTCAAAGGGTTTTTTTTGTTTTTTTTAAAATAAATTTTATGTTTATTTTTAGTTTACAACATTCATTTCCATGAGATTTTGAGTTAAAAATTTTCTCCCCTACCCCCTACTCACCATCCCCAAAACAATGATCCCACTGAATGCTCCCTCTCCCAATCTGCTCTCTTCTATATTCTACCCCATACTATCTCTGACTTTCCAGTAGGGCAAGATGGATCTCCATATCCCAGTGCCTGTGCATCTTATTTCCCAGTTGCATGTAAAAAATAATAATAATAATAATAATTTTTTTAAACATTTGATTTTAAAACTTTGTATTCCAGATTCTTTCCCTTGGAAGATAAGCAATTCAATATAGGTTGTAAATGTGTAGTTACACAAAACATTTCCATAGTGGATACATAGTGAAAAATTGACTATATTTCCCTCCATCCTATCCTGCCCCCACTTGTTCTATTTTCTACTTTGACCCGGTCCCTTTTCAAAAGTGTGTGCTTCTAACTACCCTCCCCCAAATCTGCCCACTCTTCTATCATCCCCTCTCTAATCCCCTTCCCCCCTACTTTCCTGTAGGGTAAGATATCCAATTTAGTGTGTATGTTATTCCCTCTGTAAGCTAAATTCGATGAGACTAAGGTTGACCTATTCCCTCTTGCCTTCCTGTTCTTCTCTTCCATTGTATCAGTTTTCCCTTACCTGTTTCATATGAGATAATTTACCCTATTTTGTCTCTCCCTATCTCCTCTCATTATATTCCTCTCTCACCTCTTAATTTTATTTTTTAAATATCATCCCTTCCTATTCAATTGATCCTGTGCCCTCTGTCTATGTATACCTGTACACATATATACACACA
>JAQQSU010002629.1:0-14614 GCA_028627135.1 Pseudochirops cupreus
GAGAATAGACTGGGGGAGGGGGGACACACTGGGATGGCTGTTTTGGGGTGGTGGGCGGGGGAAAGATGGGGAGAAAATATGTAACTCAAAATCTTGTGGAAATGAATGATGCAAACTATAATAAAATTAAAAAAAAGAAATTAAAGATATCCATAAGCATATGAAAAAATGCTCTAAATCATTATTGATTCGAGAAATGCAGATCAAAACAACTTTGAGGTACCACATCTCACCAGTCAGATTGGCTAAGATGACAAAACAGGAATATCACAAATGCTGGAAAGGATGTGGAAAAATTGGAACACTAATGCATTGTTGGTGGAGCTGCGAACTGATACAACCATTCTGGAGAGCAATCTGGGGCTATGCCCAAAGGGCTATAAATAACTGCATACCCTTTGACCCAGTAATACCACTTCTAGGGTTGTATCCCAAAGAGATCATAGAAGTGGAAGGAAAACCCGTATATACAAAAATATTTATTGCAGCTCTCTTTGTGGTGGCAAAAAACTGGAAATTAAGGGGATGTCCATCAATTGGGGAATGGCTGAACAAGTTGTGATATATGACAGTAATGTAATAGTATTGTGCTATAAGAAATGAGGAGCAGATGGACTTCATATTTACCTGGAGAGACTTATACAAACTGATGCTAAGTGAGAAGAGCAGAACCAGGAAAAATTTGTACACAATCACAGACACATCTTATGTGTGACAACCAACTTTCATAAACTGGATTCTTCTCAGCAACTCCCAGTTATAAGACAACTCTACAAGTCTCAGGATGGAAGGAGATGTCTACATTCGGAGAAAGATCTAGAAAGAACAGAGTCTAAATGGAGACTGAAGCCATCTACATGCTACAGTTCTTTTTCATGTTTGGTTCTCTTTCTTTTTTACCATTGATCACTCCATTCATTACAACCCTTCTATATAACCAGACTAATGTCCAGTGTGAAAGTATTTGCAGATCCTGTACTTGATTGCAAGCTGCCATGGGGGGGCGGGGTGAGAGGGAAGGGAGAAAATTTGAAACTCAAGGAATTGTGGAATTGAATCTTGTAAACCAAAAGTAAACAAACAAATCAATTTTAAAAAAAAAGAATGACAAAAAAATAATATGTTATAAGACAAAATACCTAAGATTACAGGTGGAACTAGTTACGATGGAATAGAGTTATCAGAAATGTTTTTTAAAGTTCACAGGCCTCAGGTTCAGATCTTTTGCTGGAGTTTAGGCAACATTTCAGCTCTCATTTAAAGCCCTTCAGCCACAATCTTGACCCAACCTGCTTTCTCGGTTCAATTCAGCAGGCATTTTAAAAGCACCTACTATATGCAAGGAGCCTTGGGTAAACATTGAATAAAATAAAAAATTAAACAGTTCCTGCCTTTGAGGGGACTCCATATCAGGGAACTTCTCTTTAGTTCCTCAGTTTGGGTTCAGTTATAAACCTTCAGCAACTTATAAATTATCCAGTGACTGCTCCTGTTCCATTGACAGGCAAGTCAGACCACAACAGGATCATGGAAGTAAAAAAGAATATCGAGAGGATAGTCTGCAGTGTCAGATGCTGTGGAACCTTAAGATAGAAGACATTTGAGAAAAGCCCACTCATTTTGCCAATTAGAGATTATTGTTGACCTTGGAAAGAATTGTTTCAGTAGAGGGGTAGAGACAGAAACAGAATTGCAGGGAGTTGGAAAATGAATAGGGAGAGAACAAATGGAAGTAGCAAGCATAGACTACTTCTCTGGAAGCTCAGAAATGAAGAAGAGAAATACAGAAAATAACTTTGAGATTGTAAGGATTTTCTCACAGAGTACAGATGATCCACTGACTCATGATTTTAGTAAGATAATTTTGCAGCTAGTCAAAACAACTATTTTTGTTTCATTTTCTTAAATTTTTTTTGTATAAAACCTGTTCATATATCATGTCAGTATACTACATCCCTTGGCCCTTCAAAAAGTTGTACTTTGATGACTCATTGCAAGAGACCTTTGAGTTCACAAAGGCTAAGCCAGCAGAGCATAAATATTAACTAGAAAATCTCATGAGTATGTTCCCTAAAACAGACTGGCTATTGTTTGAGGACCAACCTAGCTACGCAGGGTCTTATCCTTTAACCATGGTGATAGCTGATTAATTGTTTGAATAGGGTATCCAAGATCCTATCTGGGACAGTTAGTCAGGGACAACTATCACCAGGGAATTTTACTCTCAATCTTATAGTCAATGTTGCCTTCTCCTCCCCTCTCCTCTTGGCTGGACACTGACCTATGCCTATCCCTGCCAATAGATGAGAGAACTCAGGATCCCCACTCCATTCAGGTCCACTCTCTACTTCCCAATGATGGGAATGAGACCGGACTCCTGTGGGCCCACTGGCTGAGTGGACATGGGTGCTCACTTTTACTTCTTATGAGCTGGGAGTCGTCAACTATAATCCTTCAGTAAGAAAGAGGGTCATTAAGCCTTGCTTTGTGCTCTGCTACAGTATCCTAAGGTTCTCTAAGCCTATAGCTATGCCAGGGTACTTGGATCTGATCTGTCAGTCCACTGTAGACACCCTTGGGCAGAGTGTGTGAGTACCTTGTACACAGAGACAAAGTTGCTTTTTATGTTTGTATCCCAGTACTGGGCACAGAGCTTACCACATAGTAAGAGCTTAATTTTTTTTTAATTCATTAATTCATAAACAAAAGATAACTACAAAATGGTTAGCAGTCCTGTGCAGCCTCCTGCTGATTCTGAAGTAAGTCCTCATGACAGAATGGTGTAAAAGGAGCAAGCAGAACATGCTAGTAGTCACACAGTTTCCAGGTTGTCTATTCAATTTACTTCATTAAACATTAAGTTCATGGCCGTAGGCTAGCTTATGGACATACAAGAAGAAAAAGAAAAGAATCCTTACCTATAGGGGGCTTACTCTGTGTTGAAAATGACAACACATACACAAATCAGTAAAAAGGCAATGTAATTTGTGGTTAGCACAATGTCTGGCACACAGTAGGCACCTCTCTTCAGTCTGTCCCTGTCTGCTGAGTTCTTCCCTACTACCTACAAACATACACATGTCTACCCTCAAAAAACTCTGGCTTGATTATCCATCCATACTGTCATTCTATCCTGCTGTTTGTGACTAAACTCCTTGAGATGGCTGTCTGCAAACTGTGTCTCCATTTCCTCTCCTCTTACTCTCTTCTTAACTCCCTGCAATCTGATTTTCCTCATCATCCTTCAATTGAAACTGTTCCCTCCAGAGTTACCAGTGATCTCCTAATTGCCAGTTCCAATGATCTTTTCTCAGACCTCCTCGTTCTTGGCTTCACTGCAGCCTTTGATACTTTCGGTCATCCTTTCTTGATGATAATTCTCTTCTCTAGGTTTCGTGGGACTCTGCTGTCTCCAATTCTCTTACTACGGTCTGACTATTCCTTCCCAGACTACTTTGCTAGATCTTCATCAAGGTCATGCCTGTTAACCGTGGGTATCCCACACCCATGGGCTCTGTCTTGGACCCACTTCTCTTTTTCTTCAAACTCTATACTATTTCACTTGGTGATCCCATTAGCTGCCATGGATTTAGCTATCGTATGTGTTCAAACGATTCTCCCATCTCCTTATTCAGCCCTTACCTCTCTGCCAACTTTCTTTCTCACATCTCCAAATGCCTGTTAGACATCTTAAACTGGATGTTCTGTAGATGTCTCAAAATTGAGCGTGTCAGAAACTGAACTCATTATCTTTTTCCTCCAAATTCTCTCTCTTTCCAGATTTCCCTCTTACTGTCGAGGGTGCCACCGTGCTCCTAAGGCACCAACTTTAGATGTCATTCTCAACTCTCCCTCACCTCACATCCAACCTGTCAGTTCTGTGTTTGTAACGTCTCTCAGACTCTCCCTTTCCTCTGATACTGCCATCACCCTGGTGCAGGCCTGCCCTTATGTCCTCACATGTGGCCTATTACACTAGCCAGCTGGTTGATCTCCCTGCCACCAGTCTCTCCTCCCTCCAGTCCATCCTCCACTCAGCCGTCAGAGTGAATTTCCTGAAATGCGGGTCCTACCGTATCACTCCCTACTCAATAAACTCCACTGACTCCCTGTTACTTCCAAAATCTAATATATAATCTCTTGTTTGGCATTCAAAACTTTTCATAACCTAGCCCTTCTCCCCACCTTTCCAATATTCTTACACTTTACACTCCCTCACATATTCTTCGATCCAGTGACATTGGTCTCCTGGCTGTCCTTCACACAAGAAACACAATCTCCAGGCATTGTCATAGGCTGTTCCTCATGCCTGGAATGCTGTCTGTCATCATCTCTTCCTCCTGACTTCCCTGACTTCCTTCAGGTCCCAGCTAAAATCTCATCATCTATAGGAAGACTTTCTCAGTCCTTCTCAATTCTAATGCCTTCCTTCTGTTGTTTGGTTCCTGTTTATTATGTATGCAGTTTGTTTGTATATAGTTGTTTGCATGTTACCTTCTCCATTAGATTGGGAACCCTTCAAGGGCAAGGGCTGTCTTTGCCTTTCTTTGTGTCCCCAATGCTTAAGCATAGTGCTTAGCAAATAGCAGGTGCTTGATAAATGTTTACTGACTGTCAAACTCTGGAAAGATGTCATCATGTGTTCATGACTTCTCAACCATCCCGGGTTCATTGTGAAGAAAGTCATGCTTCTCACTTAGATATACACAGCCATGTTTCAGCTGTCACTGTGGCAACTCTTAACTATAGCACATAGAATTATAACTCTGTTTTCACCTTGACTATTGATTATACAGATCATAGTTTTATGCGGTTGTTTTTCACATTCACTTGAGATTTGATGGAGGAAATGACAGAGACAATAAATAAAATTTTATTTTGGTAATATATATATGTGCTTTATGAAAAAGGCATAAGACTTGTAGAGAACTTTATGAATGTATAAAACTAATTTGAAGAGCAGGAAAAAGGAAATTTAATAATAAAAGTCCAGGTGGAACTGTTAGCTTACTCAATTTGCCTTATTTTAATAATTCACTATATCAACTCCTCACTATTAATATTCCTGCCAGTGATAGAGATTGCATTCTCCTTCTTCGAAATTTTTGCCCTGTGCCCTTCCATGAGTCTTCTGTACAGGACCCATTCAGTACAGTGAAGGATTGTCTCTGATTCTCTTATTATTTTATGAGTACTGAAGCAGATTCTCCTAGAAATCTGTGACTGCTCAGAGGAATTTGGAATATGGGTTTGAGTCACCCAGAATGGGCAGGTCCTACATCATTGATACGAACTCCTGAACTGATGAGATCACAAATCCATTTGAGTGTTTAAGAAAATACCCATCTGTTTTCCATTATTCTCATTAAACGATTGTTCCCTGTCTTTTTCTGGTCGTCCATGTCCTTGTCTATGCCCTTCATGCCGTTGCTAACTCGGTACGTTCCTGGTGATACGCCGCAGCCTGCTTAAGCCCACAGTCGTCACGCTGTCACACTGCCCGTCACTGCGCCTTTATTAAGTTGCCCTTTGGGGGTCTGAAATTGTATTCCTTTTGAGGTTTGGCGTTAAATTATTTGTACCTGTTTGTCGACACTGGGAGAATATTGATATTGATTGATTTTGGTGGCAAGGATCAGTTTAGGACCGTTGAAAACAGTACGCTGTTTCCCAAATGTAATGCAATCTGCTTCCCTCCCCATATTCAGTTATGAACCTAGCTTAGTACACATCTGTAACCTGTCCAGGATTGCTGTATTTAACTCAGTAGGTTTTATAGTCTTTACAGCTGTGTGAGGTAGATCCAGCTGCATTTTGTAATTTAATTCTTACGCATTTTTCATCCACTTTTTTTCTCGTGTGGATTGCCAATCTGATCTCTTTTAAGTTATATTAACATAGCAACAGCAATAAAAATATTTTGCCATTTATAAAGTACTCTAAAGTTCACAAAGTATTTTAAACTTTACAGCTGTGTGAAGTAGAGCATACAAACAGTATTTTCCCTATTTTGAAGGTAACACTGAGGGGTGACCCAACTGTAGTCACGTAACTAGTAAAGGCCCGAGACAGAATTTGAAACCAGGTCTCTTGACTTCAAATCCAGCATTCTGTCTGGTATGTCTACCAACCAGCTTTGGGATCTCATTGAGGAAACCTCAATTTAGGCTATAAATTTAGAGCTGGATGGTACCCTAAGCATTAATTTCTATCTTTAGGAACACAAAAACATAATACGTGTGGAAATTTTTATGTTTTGCTATTTAACCTAGTTGAACCTTCGCTAAATAGTAACTAGGCAGAACCACAGTTTTGATGATCTTTACTAAGTATGAATAATGGAAAAGCACCACAATCCACATACCTTCAGAAACTACAGCCAAAAAAGAAATAGACATAGCAACATTTTTTTTTTACATTTTACTATTTAACCACGATTCAACTAGGTTAAATAGAAAAACATTAAATAACAACTCCCCTCTATATTTCTTTTTAAGGCTTTAGTTGCTAAAGGTAGACATTAATGATTCACAAAATTCAGTTCAGTAGAATAAGGATGCAGTAATGAAGACTTCCCCCAGAAGTACTATTATCCCCACGTGTATCCACATTAAACTTACAGTCTTTAAAATGTTAGCAATTTTCCATGTTGACTAATTTCAAGATTTCATTATGGTACTATATATTCAACTACATAGTCAAATTTTCAAGTTCCAGGTTTTATAATTAAAATGTAAACAGTGACATTATTGCAAGAATATGAAGTATTTACTCTGTCTCAGAGAGCTGATATTCATGGTATTTTAAAATCTGACTTTAAAATTTGCTATTGAAGGCTAATATCCTATATACAATGTTATGTTAATGCTCTGTACTTGATTCTGATTCTACAATTCTTAAACAAACAGCTCGGTTTCATTGCTTATACAAACCAAGTTTGAATAATGAATTCTGTGAAGTAGTCACATGTATTACAATTTGTACTTTTCAAAGTCAAAATTGTGTAAAATATGGTCATCTATTCCAACCAGCACCTGACAGGATTCCTTCTTTGCATTAATCAGAGTCTGATTATGTTCTTCCATATGTTTTTCTGTAGCCTTTGGGTATCAAAGTCTCTTTTATTTTTCTTAATCAGACCTGTCATTTCACTGGCATAGGGAACTCCTGGGAAGAACTTCCTCTACCAATACAGAACTGTGCCTTCTCTGCAACTTAGTTTTAGAGCTGCCTGGAGCATTGAGAAGTTAAGTAACTTACTTGTCCAGGTTAGCGCCTTCCAGTGTGTCAGAGGCAACACTTGAATCCAGGTCCTCCTGAATTTAATTAAAGCAACTCTCTAGCCACTAGGCCACATGGCTTCTCAGAATTAATGTAAATCAGAATGCTCTGAGCCAGAGATTCTTAACCTGGGGCCTGCAAACTTTATTTTTTTAAAAATCTGACAAGTGCATTTTAATATAGTTTCCTTAGTAATCCTGTGTGTTTTATTTTGTGCATTTAAAAATATTAGTCCAAGAAAGGATCAGTAGGCTTCTTCAGACTTCCAAAGGGGTCTAGGACAAGAAAAAAAGTTAAGAATGTCTATGATAGGAAAATGGTGTGTTTGCACAATAGCTTATTTAAAATGACCTACTTAATTTAAGAAAATGCTGTGTTTTAACCTGGCTGCTTTCCCTGAAAGATTTTATATTTCTTCCATTTTCCTTTTAAGAAGAAGAGCTTCAGTGGAAATCCCCTTTCTACTTCATCCAAGGAGCAGATCCACAATTTGGACTGATGAAAGCCTGGGCACTTGGTGACTGTAATTATGGTGGTGATGAATGGGAAGAGGAGATCAGATTAACTGAACAAGCCGCAAAAGCTATTAACAAGCTCAACCCCAAGCCTAAATTCTTTGTTCTTTGTGGTGACCTTGTACATGCTATGCCCGGTAAGACATAAGAAATTAATGGTGATTTTTCTTCATTAACTAGTAATATATTTAATATGCAAAAGAAATGGTTGATCAGAAAAGAAATCTTTATTCATCAAGTGTTCTTTCCTTCTCATGATTATTTCAGCATTATAGAACATATGAAAATTTGTATTGGTTTTATATTTAGGTTTAGGGGAGATTAATCAGAGTAATTAGGCAAAGCAACAATTTTAATAATTTTTACTAAATATAAATAATTGAAAGGGTCACAGCTTACCCCCTTTCTTTTATTTCCAAAAGGAAAAATTTGAATTGCTCTTAGTTGTCCATGTCTATAAATGAGATATTTTTTTAGTGGTTTCCTCTCTGTCATTTTCCACAAGCTTTCTTTATCTCTATGTGTTTTTTTAAAATCTTTTTCTCCATTCCTATCCTTTTTATTTTCTTCTCTTTCCTTTTTTCCATTTGTTCTGTTCTCCCTCCACCACCCTGTTACAGTATTGTGTAGGAACAAGCTCAGGTAGAAAGGTTGCAGCAAAATAAAGCGGCTATTACCTAGTGAAGGGATGAAAGACAAGCTATACTTGGTGTCAGCCTTGCAGAAATTTGTCCTGGGGCACAAACTTTCAGAACGATCATTTCTTCTCTTCGCAACAAACACCATCCCCATGGCTTACCTTGGTGTCCTTCATTGAAGTATGCTACCCGCTCTGGGTGGCACCCCAGGATCAGGCTCCACCAGAGACTTCCTTTCTGCTTCCCCATCCTGTTTTCCTCCTCAGCAGGAACTGGATTGTAGAAGGATGGGCCATCTACTGCTTTCTACTCCAATTCTTAATTATTTTTGTCTTGGCTCAAAAAAATTCTTAGTTGTAGCTTTAGCTGTAAACATTGCCCACTATCACTAGTACTTCAGCAACTGCCTTTTGGCTTTGAGTGCCGTTAGCATAAGAATGAAGAAGAGGGGAGAGAAGGGACAGGGAAGGAGGGAGAAGAGAAGAGGCATTTATTAAAGGAATAAGCATTTATTAAGCATTACCTATGTGCCAGGCACTGTGCTAAAATATTTTTACAAATATTAACTCATTTGACCCTCACAATGACCTCATGAGGTATTTTATCCCCTTTTTACAGTTGAGGCAAATAGAAGTTAAGAGACTTGCCCAAGGTCACATAGCCAGTAAGGATCTGAGGCTAGATTTGAAACCAGAACTTCTTAACTCTAGGCCCAGCACCTTATCAATTACCAAATAGTTTAAAGATTACAGTTTGAAAAACCAAAGCCAAAGTAGCAAGGGCTCTGAATCACCTACTGACTTGAGGTTCTAGGGTGAGACCTTAGGCTCATTTCTGCTAAAAATTCTTACTACTTTGAAAGCTGCATTAAAACTTTATACCTAAGTGTCCTGTTTGGAGATATAGTTATGAGAATCAAAGGAAAGTCCTTTCTAAACATTGTAGCCACATACAGCCCATGAGAGGGATTACTGGGATTATTATTCTATTTTACAAATCAGGAGCTAGACCCAAAGAGGTTAAATGACTTGTCCGTGGTTCTCAAATAGTACACTTTGTACTTTAATATGCTATGTGAAAATCCTCTATGCATCCTGAATTGATGATGCAGAATCCATTAACATTCGTGCAGTTACTCCTCAGAGCCTGTTTCCTCATACTACTCAGAATTCTGACAAGCCTACTGCATTTACCATCTTAATTAGAAATTCAGAATCTTGTCAAGTTTGACTTCAATTCAATTCAGTTCATTTCAGCCCAATAAGCATATATTATATGCCAGCTGCATTTGAGATATTTTTTCTTACAAAATTTTATTTTAGACTCAGATGCCAGAACACAAATAGAGAATAGAAAAAAGAAACAAAAACATATCATAAACTTAAATATTGGAACTTAAATACAAAGTTAGAAAGAAGTAAAAACATGTCATGTGCAAAGCAGAATATAAGAGGATTCAAAATATGTAACAATAAATTTTCATTTCAAGAAAGCCTGTATGATAAATAATACTTGTTGTGTTGAAAATCGTCCATCTTTTCTTTGCTTCCTTGTGAGTTTTCTTTTGTTCTCTGCTGTGCACTTTTAAACTTTTTTTCCCCTTCCCCTAAAGCCACAATAAAGTTTAGATATGTTTCTCTGTAGCTTTACATATATACATAAATTGAGATATTTTTAAGAGTTGGTGATACAGAGACAAAATATTCCCTACCCTCAAGGAGTTAACATTCTAAAATGACTTTCCTTCTAATTTGGTTTATAAAAATAAAGTTAATTTCTTTTGCTAAGGATTTTTAGAAAAAAACAATTTCATGGGTTTCCAGGCCTTTCTCAGATTAGAATTCTCAAATTATACAGTTGTAAAGAACCTTCGGTAGCCAGCACTCTACTAGTAGCTACAGGAACGGAAGAAAGAAAAAAACTGTAAAAAAGGAGAAACTCAAAAAGCATAGCAACATGGAGCTATTATTACTTACTGTGTAACAGGTCCTGATGATGATACATTGCAATGTATTACATGACAGTTTATTTTCCAAATGATGACCCTGAATCATCAAAAAATTCTTGGTGCTTACAGAGGTAAATCTTAAGTAATTCAGGAAGAATCCTACTAGTCAAAATTGCTTATCCACTGAAGTTTCCAGAAAATTGGACTTTAACCACACTGTAGGGGCAGATTGAGCAGGACCAAAATATCTGGAAAACTCAATACTGGTTCCAAGGAATCTGAGTTAAGTAGTTTCTTTAAGCCTTGGTGGAATCTAACTCATTATATTCTTCAGTACCAAGCAGGATACTTCACTCAAAAACACATTATGGCATACGTTGTTCTTTGCTTGGTTGATGATTTGAAGATACAGTTTTTAGCATTTTTCTGTCCACCAGCTTCCTTGTTAAAAAAAAAATCTGTGTAATGCATTTCCCAGGATGATTATATAAAATATTCTTATAGGTGTTTACTAGCTTGTTCTAGATTATGTTAATGTATTCTGGTATTTCATTTCAAAACGGGAATTTTTTAAAGCTTTCCAGGAAATGACATTGCCTCTTTAATACAATATACTGAACAAGTAAACTGCAAAATATATTTCCAGTGGTCATCACAGACCACTTTTGTCAAACTGTTTCCCAAATTACACCTAGAAATTTTTGAACATTATTATGCAAGTACACAGTTTTACATGAGTAGAATCAATGCGAATGTGCAGTTTTCTGTTTTGAAAGTTTGTACTTGTAGCAATTTATAAGAATCAGTGAAAGACCCTTAATATTTTGAATGTTTTAGTTTGAAATTAAATATAAAGTTTTAAAACTAGAGTAATCCATCCTTTAATATCCAGCAAGGGAGAATGAAAATGCTGGGCAGGCACTGTAAAACTGCTTGTTTTATTTATTCATTTGCATAGTGCCAGTAATTAAGTGCTAATTATTAATCATTTTAATAGCAAACATCATGCAGATTTTATGCCCTGCAAATGACATTATCTCAGTGTAAAAAGTTTAAAGTTCAAAATAAATAAAAATATCTTTATAGTAATGATGTTTATGATTAAAAGTTTGTATTCCTTCCATTATAAATAGTGTAAAATTTCCTTTAATAAAAGCGAAAAGGTTGGACCACATAATGCTTAAAGTCCTTCTAGGTCTAAGTATAAATGAGTCTTAAATAAGGCTTATAGTAAGATTCCTCTCCTGCATTTTCCTTATTTAGGACCTTTATTTCATTATGAAGTAGATATTCTGATTCACTACAGTTTGTGAGATATGACAGTATTTTCAAAAACATCTAGAGGATAAAACAGATAATAAATAATAAGTGAAAATTACCAAAATATTGAGGCAATGGGTTTTAATCTCTGTCTCTTAAGCCCTATGTCACTTTTCAAAAACACACTTAAATTTGAAGCACTGACCTACTTACTGTGCTTGGGAGCCTTACTAATTTTAAACAAAGACAGACATATGAGAGCTACTGATAAAATTTGAACATGAGCTTTTTCACTGAGCCCTAATAATGCTCTGGTATAACATTACAGATATACTCTTTAATAAAACCTTATATTTGAAATCTAAGTTTGCTGAAAAATCAGGAGGAATTCATATGGTTTTAGAAACTTGGAGAATTATTTAATTAGTGAATTTCTCTCACGAAACTGTAACATGATTTGATTTTCAAAGTTTCAATTTAATATATAGCTTTCATGGACATTTCAGTTTTATATGTAAAACAAGGTACAATGATCAGTTTATGTTCCCTGGGACTCGTCTGTGAATTCAGGGGGTATTATGGCAGTCAGTTGTTTGTTTGTTTTTTCTTGTAAGTTTGGTGTTAAAGTTGTTTTCATCTGCTAAAAAGTGTGGTATTAGAGGGTGGAGACAAGATGGCGGAGTAAAGGCAGGGAACTGCCTAAGCTTTTCCAAAATTCTCTCCAAACAATATAAAAATAATGCCTCAAAATAAATTCTGGAGCAGCGGAACCAACAAAAGGACAGGATGAAACAATTTTCCAGCCCAATACAACTTAGAAGGTCAGCAGGAAAGGTCTATCTCACAGGGCTGAGAGTGGAAGGCAGTTCAGTTCAGGTCACTCCCTCCTCCAACCCCATCCTTCCACATGTCAGCTGCTAAACCCCACAACCCAGCTTAAGCCAACAATGAGACTCCATGCCCCAGTGTAAGACAGTAGCAAGCCTTGGGGGCAACTGAACTAGCAGCAGCAGCTTCTGGAGCTCTCAGTCCCCACACAGTAAAGGATCTGGACAACTGGCCAAAAGGAAATTATAGGAGATCCTTTGCTGGCACTGTGTGCAGGACTGTTATACTGACTATATGCAGTTCTAGGTTGCAGTCCCAGTGTGAGAAGGAGGACTAGCAGGAGCAGGTTTCCTGGTTACAGTTCCAGGATAGAAAGGAGTATTTGTGGTCACCCACACACCAGAGTTTAAGCCAGGAAAGAAATGACCACATATCTCTTTACATCATACTACCTTGGAAGAACTGAAATGTGCAGACCCCAGAACTAGCTTTGAACACAGCAGCATGAAAAAACCTGACTCTTTTCTTGGAGCAGAGTACAATTTTAACATGAAGTTAAAAATCAAGGAAAAGCCTGGAAAAATGAGCAAACATCAAAAAAAGAGAACCCAACCATAAAAAGTTACAATGATGACAGGGAAGATCACACAAACCCAGTAGAAGGCAGCAAGATCAAAGCAGCTACATGCAAAACCTCAAAGAAAAATGCAAATTAGTCTCGGGACCTGGAAGAGCTCAAAAAGGACTTTAAAAACCAAATAAGACAGGTATAGGGAATATGGGGAAAAGAAATGAAAGTGATTCAAGAAAGAGTCAACAGTTTAGTAAAGGAGGCACAAAAAAATACTGAAGAAAATAAGACCTTGGGGCAGCTAGGTGGCACAGTGAATAGAGTACCAGTCCTGGAGTCAGGAGGACCTGAATTCAAATCAGGCCTCAGACACTTAACACAAAACTAGCCATGTGACCTTGGGCAAGTCACTTAACCCTAATTGCCTTACCTTCCCCCCTCCAAAAAGAAAAGAAAAGAAAGACCTTAAAAAAGACAGAATAAGCCGAATGTTAAAAGAGGCACAAAAATCCACTGAAAAGAATTCCTTGAAAAATAGAATTGACCAAATGGAAAAGGAGGTACAAAAGCTCATTGAAGAAAATAATTCCTTAAAAATTAGAATTGGGCAAGTGGAAACTAATGATTCCATGAGATATTATGAAACAACAGGATCAAAAGAAGGAAAAAAATAGAAGGAAATGTGAAATGTCTCATTGGAAAAAAGTAATTGACCTGGAAAATAGATTGAGAAGAGATAATTGAATAATTTTTGGACTACCTGAAAGCCATGAGCAAAATATATAGCCTAGATATCATTATTTTAAGAAATTATTTAGGGGGCGGAGCCAAGATGGCGGCGTAGCAGCAGCAACACATCGCAGCTCTCACATAGCCACCCCAAAATACCCATAAAATAGGACTCTAAACCAATCCTAGAACTCCAAAACGCACACAAAGATACTTCCCACTAAAGTTAGCTCGGCTACAAGGAACCATATCAGCACTGCGAACCGAAACCAGCCTGGCCTGAAGCCGCGGCTGTGCCCTGGGGGCGGCTGGACGGGAGGAGCGGAGGAGCTTCAGGTGAGCGGATTAGCGGCAGCTGTGAATGGGAATTGTTAAAGGGGGAGATAAGCAGTCCGGCCAGAAGGCCTCCAGAGCGGAAAAGCTAAAGGCAGAGGTTTTGCACCCGCCTTGGCGTTGCAGCTTCCCGCACGCGGCCTGCAGGCAGCAGAGGGACTGAGCAACTGTTCTCAGGCCAGAGTTCTCGCGTTGAGCGGCCTGGACGGATCGCCGTCTTGGGCCTCGGTCTTGGAGTCCTCATTATCCAGTCAGCCGGAAGTATATAGGAAGAGTTCCCAGCCTCTCCCTAAGAGCTACGGCAGCCGGGAGGACCCCAGCGATTTGGGACAGAGCTTTCCCTTCTGGAAGCAGAGCCCCACAGAGATTTAAAAAAAAATCATGGTCTGAAGAACCATGAGTAAAAATAAGCATAAGAAGCAAAGTAAGAACAGCTCCCAAACCCTTGATTCCTTCTTTGGGGAAAAGAAAGATCATGGGAGAGAGAGGGAGGAGGAGAGCGCAGCCAGAG
>JAQQSU010000263.1:0-31770 GCA_028627135.1 Pseudochirops cupreus
GTGTTTATTGGAGGCCCCTGGTGGGGGTGCTCTGGCTGCGCTCTCCTCTTCCCTCTCTCTCCTGTGATCTTTCTTTTCCCCAAAGAAGGAATCAAGGGTTTGGGAGTGTTCTTACTTTGCTTCTTATGGTTATTCTTACTCATGGTTCTTCAGACCGTGATTTTTTTTTTTAATCTCTATGGGGCTCTGCTTCCAGAAGGGAAAGCTCTGTCCCGAATCGCTGGGGTCCTCCCGGCTGCCGTAGCTCTCAGGAAGATGCTGGGACTCTTCCTAAATACTTCCAGCTGACTGGATAATGAGTATTCCAAGATGGGGGCCCAAGATGGTAATCCAGATCCAGGCCACTCAACGCGAGAGCACTGGCCTGAGAACAATTGCTCAGTCCCCCTGCTGTCTGCAGGCCGCGGGCAGGAAGCTACAACAGGGAGGCGGGTGCCAAACCTCTGCCTTTCGCTTTTCCACTCTGGAGGCTTTTCCTGGACTGCTTATCTCCTCCTTTCGTGATCCCCACTCGCAGCTGCTGCTAATCCGCTCACATGAGAGGCTCCTCCACTCCTTCTGTCCAGCTGCCCTCGGGGCACAGCCGCGGCTTCAGGGCAGGCTGCTTTCGGTTCGCAGTGCTGATATGGTTCCTTGTAGCAGAGCTGACTTCAGTGGGAAGTATCTTTCTGTGCATTTTGGAGTTCTAGGATTGGTTTAGAGTCCTATTTTATGGGTATTTTTGGGTGGCTATGTGAGAGCTGCGATATGTTGCCGCTGCTACGCCACCATCTTCTTTTAAAGAAATTGTTAAGGGGCTTTGATGAAAGATTCTGAAGCAGATGCTACATTGTATACTACATTGCAGTGGTTTTCTAGTACTGATTTTTCTTATTTCAAATATGCTTTTTTCATTTACTTAAGAATTTTCCAGAGTAGATTTCAGATGGTTGAAGAAGCCGAATGTGTGACCATGAGAGGGGAGTAATTTAATAGAACTCAAAGAATTAATTAAAAATCACCATAAATTCCATCAGAACATTTTAGCAAGTAGTCATAGAATCCAAATAAATCATTTATTGAGAAATTATTCTGAGATCCATTAATTTCCTGAAAATTTTCTTCACATCCTTATTCCTCAGACTGTATATTAAGGGATTTAGCATAGGAATCACTACAATATAGAAAACAGATCCCACGTTGACTACAAGCCATGAGTTTTGGGAATTGGGGATACAATAGAGGAAGAGGATGGTCCCATAGAAGATGGTAACAGCTGTCAATTGGGAGGCACAAGTGGAGAAAGCTTTATATTTGCCACTGGCTGAAAGCATTTTGAAGATTGTAACAAAAATAAAAATATAGGGTGTAAGAATAATGATGAGGGTGCAAACTGCACTGAGTTTAGCAAAAACAAAAAGCGTCATCTCACTGAAGTGTTTATCAGAGCAGGAAGCAGAGAGGAAGACAGAATATTCACATACAAAGTTATTAATGATTTTGGTCTCATAAAATGACAGTACAAGAAGTGAGTAGGTGAGTATGATAGAAGAAATTACACCCCAAGAATATGCCACAGTCACTAACGGGGCATAGCGTTTTGGGTACATGGAAACTGTATGCAGCAAAGGATAACATAGAGTGACAAAGTGGTCATCAACCATCACTGCCAACAGGACCATCTCTGTTATCATACAGGTGACACCAATGGAAAACTGTGCGATGCAGGATTTGATGGAGACACTTCTGTCTTCCACAACTAATTTTCTAGTAGTTTGGGTGTAACTGTACTGGAGTAAAAGAAATTAACAAAGGACAACTATTTGAGGAAAAAGTACATGGGGGTGTGGAGTTTGGGATTGATCTTGATGACCACAATCATGCCAAGATTCCCCACCACTGTGACTGTATAGATGATGAGCAACAGTAGAAAGAGGGGCACCTGGAGCTCTGGATATTCAGAGAATCCCAAGAGGATGATCATGACCACACTACTCGGATTCTTCTCAGGGCTCGCCATGATTAGAGATGGATCATGAGAAGCAAAACAGAAATAAAATTGAGAAACAGAGGATAAAGGGTGGGGTGTGAATTAGAAATGATTATTCTAATCTTGGAATAGTAATAGGATTAATTTCAAAGTCAGTAGTCATTTTCAAATCCTATACTTTTGCGTTGAGAGAAAATCATGGATTATGAAAGAAGCCAAAGGAAGAGTAACATTGAGAATGGTCTGAATATATGGGTGACTATAAATTTGTAAAATTTTGCATAGTCTATAATTTAACAAATGTCTATTCTAGAAAATTGAGCTCATTCAAAACCCTTAAATGAAGAAGACCCCACTAATGCCTAAGGCAGCCCATTTCCCTTTTTACACATTGAAATGAAAATTCAAAGTTGGTTCATCTCCCCTCCACTTTTGGTATTTATTGTATCATCTTGAATATGTCACTACTAACGAATGCATCTAGTTCAGTTTCTTTGAACTCAGGAAAAGAAGTGTCAGTTCTCTTTCACATAGCAACCTTTGGAAAATATGAAAAGTATTATATCTCACAACCCCTAAACTATTTTTCTACTCTTTTTTTTTTTTGCTTTTTGTAGAGGGAGAGGAGTTAGGGCAATTGAGGTTAAGTGACTTGCCCAAGGTCAAACGGCTAATTTTTGTGTTAAGTGTCTGAGACCAGATTGGAACTCAGGTCTTCCTGGCTCCAGGGCCAGTGTTCTATTCACTGTGCCACCTAGCTGCCCCTCTACTCTTTTCTTGTAAGGATAACTGTCACAAGACAAGTTCACAGTAAACGGCATGTCTTTCTATAATAGCAAAAATTGGACATATTCTTTAGGAGAATTTCAGTAGTAAGAATTCAGTGAAGGATTTTTATAAAGAACATATGTCAGTAGGTTTCCTGGTATGAAACAAAATTGAGGTAACATGTCCATCAACATTAAATTTGCATTTAGCATTAATATGCCATAGAGGAAACTAAATGAGCATTAAGTGTGTAGTCAGGAAGACCCGAGTTCAAATTCAGCCTCAGACACTTAGTAGCTATGTGAACTTGGGAAAACCGTTTGATGGCTTTTTGCCTCAGTTTCCTCATTTTTAAAATGGGGAGGCCAAATGGGACAGTATCTTAAGAGAGCATAAGACATCACCCAGCCAGAATCATTGCTATATTAATATTAGTTATAATTTGTTTACATGCCTTTGATTCTAACATTGTGCCATAAAGAGCATGTAACACTCAATCGCTTCACCTCTTTTGCCTGAGTTTTGTAACAGTAACAATGACAAAAATAGCATTTTCTGTGGGCCAAGTATTGTGCTAAGTACTTTACAATTATTATAAAAATAACCTGGAGAAGTAGTGGCTATTGTTATCCCAATTATACAAATTAAAAAACTGATGCAAATAGCAGTTAAAGATGGTGTGCCAACTCTTAGGCAGCGTCATGAGGTCAGATTTGAACTCAGGTCTCCCTCGCTCCAGGCCCAGATCTCTGTCAACTGCTCTATGAAATATGAGGTAGAAATAGAAAATATTTCAATATTTTTCCAGGTCTAACATGATATATTCATTGTTTTAAAGTTCCTTCCAGATCTATGCAATAAAATCTTATGGTCCTTTCTACTCTAAGTATGGTGAAAAGAATTCCCAGATAAATAGGGAAGATTTCTATTAGTCAAATCCTAGACACAACATCCTGAAAGTTGTTTCTGGATAGCTAGAAGCTGTAATGGAAAGAAACCTAGGAGATAATGTAGAGAAAGCCTGAAGTGGGGTGTTTTAGGGGTCTGTTCCATTATCTTTTCTGCCAGGGAGTACTTATGTCTATCCCGTTAAAGAAAACCACGCTGTTATAATTATCTTCCAAGCAGGAAATAACAATTGAAAAAAGACAAAATAAAATATATAAACAAAAAATAAAGAATGAGAGAGACAGACAGACAGAGACAGACAAAGATGGAGGCAGATAGAGAAGGAGAGACAGAGACAGAGACAGAGAGACAGAGAGAGACAGAGACAGAGAGAAGGAGGGAGAGAGAGATAGAAATCAAAGGTGATAGAGACCTGGTTCCCTTGAAATTTAAGTTAGTCACCAGTGGGGTGTGTGGATTAAGAAATGGGTCAGGGAAAATGGGATGGAAGTTAGCATTTCAACCTGGATTTCTCTTTTTATAGAAGCCAAATAGAAGAACATTCCCCAGTTTAATAAATGTCCAGGAACATTGACAGTCAGAGAATATATTGCCTGAAAGTTGAAAATTCCAAACAGCCAAATACTCATATATGGTTTATTTAAATGTCAATTTTGATCCGGGAATAACACTATTCAATTTTTCAATCCAGTCTCTATTCAAAATATTTCTACATTTTGCTTCCATTCCCTCCTTTCCTTCATTAAGTATACAGATTTCAGCTTGTTCCATTTTATGTTCCTTTTTGCCCAAGGCCACACAGCTAGTAAGTATCCAAGTCTGGATTTGAACTAAGACCTTCCCAACTCCAGACCAGTGCTCTATTCACTGCACCACCTAGCTACCCCTTGTTGTTCAGTTTTTTTTTTCCATCTTATTGCCTGAGATGCAAAGTGGCTAAATGACTTGTATGAGATCATTCAATTTAAACAAGAGCAAGAAATAGAACAAAGCTCTCCCTGACTCATTATCTCCATTGTACCACACAATTCTTCCTGGATAGATTATACAGGTATGTGTATGTGTGTGTTTTTCATGCACGTCAGTTTTGTACAAATGTATATATGTATATATATGTGTATGTATGTGTGTATAAATACACAGACATGTAGAATATTTAAGATATAACCAATCAAAAATAATAGATGGGTAACCCAATGCTAGATGACAACATCTAGAGATCCCTCCTCCTTCCCCCCCCCCCAAAAAAAAAAGCTTTTCTGAATATCTATCTAGTTATCTGTCTAGATGTTTGGCTACTTTTTTCAATCTAGACATCTCTTTTCTGCATTTCTGGTGTCTTCAATGGATTTGTACAGTCAGTGGTTCTAGCACATTCATACAGGTTTATGATTTATTATCTGAGCATTAAGGCTTGAAGACATATCAGTCACCTAGTTCAGTCCTCATTTTACACAGAAGAGGAGACTGATACACTAAGAAGATCATCCAGGCATTAAACAGCAGAGTTGTGATTCTGACAGGGTTCCTCTATGGCGCCATCTGACCCTCTTTCCACTTCATTGCCTCTCATCTTCAAAACGATCAATGGCAAAATGGAAATACTTCTGTTTCAAATTATGATCAAAACAAATAGACTGAGTCCCTAGACTGTTACTAAAATTCTTCCATAAATTTGCTCTCATGAGCTCTTATTTTCCTTCCCATTTGTGTCTCTATAGCTGGCATGAGTTCCACCCAAAGTATATATTCTATATATCAAAAACACAGTGTAGATTCTTGGGTCCACTTCTTTGCTCTCCACATAGCTCTCATCTTAGTAATTTCTTTATGCATTTTTAATTTTAGAAATTTTAAATTTTCCTTAAGTACTGAGCAAATTGCTCAATATTTAAACCATTCCCTTAACCATTCTCTGTCTGAGCATCTGTCTATCTCTCCTCTCAAAGATGTAAGACAATAATTGTAAGATAAATTAGATTCTGTTTTTAGTACTAACATGGAATTTTGTGTACAAATGCCCATCTCCCTGACATGGATTATGAGCCCCCTTGATGTCACAGAATGTGTTTGTTACATATTTAATCTATCTGCATGTTGAAACAAGATACGTACAATTGGTGAAAATAAACATTAAAAAGGAGAAAAAAAAATATCCTTTGAACAGCAAATCACTTCACCGAAATTGTTCATAAGATCTGCTTGACATCGAGCTTAAATTTCCATCTTCGTAACTTCTACCCCACTGCTCCTGGCTCTGTACTACTCTATTCAAGACAACCATGATGCTCCCCTTCCCATCCATGTCTCATTTCAGGTTTTATTGTACTTCTCATACTTGTCCATTCTGACGACATTAAAGTCTTGTAATGTATTAATGTATCTCAATCAAAGCAAACCACTCCTTTATTGTCAAACATTTAAATTGTTTGAAACATTGTGTTTGTTTAGGTTTTAAACTGGCATGTTACTCTGAAAACCTTTGAAGAGAAAGCTCTAAAAGGTATTTTCAGAGAATAATCTGATAATCATTTAGGGTCAAAGAATATGTTTACTGATCTATTTATTTTTGTCCTTGATCTGGATCTTAATTTTCATAATCATAAGAAGGTTCAGACATGTAAAAATCCTCCCCTGACAAAGTTCCAGATATCTGTTGCTACTCATCACTTCAGGTAATTATGAGAAGAAGACTTTCTTTTTTTGCCCATTTTTAATCAGAAAGAATATTTCACAGGAAGAACATGAATCAAGGTTGTCTGTATTTCTAATCTAGCATTAGATAGACACTTTTATGATTCCTCTCTATCACTCTACACTAATTCCACTATACAGTTTTCATTTTATTTTTGCCATACATAAAATTTGGTTCCTTTCTAGCATTACATCGCAACAATCTTTGCTATGTGAAGCCACAATTGCTGCCAAATTGCTCTTCCTCATTATTCTCTGAATATGTGCATTCCTGCCTTCATGCCCTTGCACATATCATTTCCCCAAAAGTATCTGATGCCTTTTCTTTTGATCATCACTAAAAGAAGTCTAGCCTTGGATGTATAGTTGTCCATGGTAACATTTTGCTGACAACCCTGCTCTCCACATCCACAGGCATTCTTTATCTCCCTCCTCTTCCGTAGCCTCAATTGTCCATTGCCAGTGGACATTTAACAAAAAACACACGGTATGAGTATTGGTCTTTGTAAGTATCTGCCTCATTTTCCCATGTACTAACACGCTTTTGTGGGAAGAGACTCTGTTTGATACATCTTCATATTCATGGATGTTAGATATCCTACCCCAAATGGTGGATGATGATGATGAAGATGGTGGTTGTGGTGACTGTGATCTGAGATAGGCCCTCTCATTTCCCCTTTTTTGGCAGTTCCTTTATCATTTATCTTTGGGAACTATTGAAAGGAATATTGTAGTTTCTAGTGCATAGACCAGAAAAACAGAATTGCGTGGGAGGAAATTACCAGACATGTCTACTCACCAGAACATAGATTCTCAAATCTCAATGCTTTATTTCCTAGATCCTTGGTACAGATGTTATAAAATATTAATTTCATGATTGTATCCCATCCTTCCTACTAATAAAGCTCAGTATTAATCCACTGGTATACATTATTAACAGAAAACTGCAGACTAGTTCACTGACTGTACAAGGAGAATGGGGTTCTCTCCATTTTACAAAAAAGCTGAGAAGCAGAGACATGTTCTCTTACTGCATCTGAAACCTTGTTATGGTACTTATGCTGAGGATCTTATATTTTCCTTCAAGTCCTCTGGGACCCAGGACCTAGAGGCTCTCTGTTGACCCTACATATGTGTGATGAAAAGAAGTCATTCAAGGGAAAAAAAAAACAAAAAACAAAATCAAATATGTGCTATGTCATTTTAAGAGAATAGAATTTTCTAGAAATTATATTGGTCTTTTAGTTAAAATTCCTAAATTTAAAGTATAATATTAGCATATACTTTAAAGTTAAAGTATATTAGCATATATTTTCCATAAAATTATAAAAATACATAATTAGATGCAAATTAACGTGTAATGGAATATTTACCCTCAAGGTCTTGGGGTAACGCTTGGCCAGCAAAATCTTAATAAATGCTTATTGAGAGAACTTAATATTTCTTGACTTCACCTTGCCTGGGACAGTTAATATACTGTGAGCAGTAAACAAACATTTATTAAGTACTTTCTATATTCTAGGCACTGTTCTAAGTTGTAGAAATACAAATCCAAGGAGAAAGATGGCTCCTGTCCTCAAAGAATTTATGTTCCAATGGGTGAAGACAAAGAAAGCTGAAAGACCCTATAAGGAAGCTTTCCTCTGAATATTACCTGATTTTTGTATCATTCATTACATCTCAACCTCATCTACAATCTCCATCAAATTCAGTCCAAGCTGCTCTGACAATATGGATTGTGTAGTGGAAAGGGAGGGATGAAGGAGTGAAGGGGTGATAACAATATTTTCTAGAGTAGAGGGCAGGGGAAAGACTCTGGAAGGAAGGAAGAGTTGATGTAATATGGGGTATAATCCCTACATCCAGTCAATGGCATCAGTAACTTCAATGACACCAAACACTCCTAAGAAACATATGTGTAGGTAATTTCCAGAAAGAAGGAAGAGTGACCCACCAAAGTATAATCATACATTAGCAAGAGAAGCAATAACTAGATTTAAAAAATAAAAGCAAACCATGGAAATGAGGTGATGATCAAACTTTCTATAATTATATCAAAACACACAGTAAATTTCTGAATTAAATAAAATAGCCAGAAAATTTACTGGACTTATCAGATTAGACAATTAAGATGCTAATACTCTGCTTAGCTTAAGTTACTCACTAAGGAGGACCTCCACAAGAGTGCATTTACTAAAAAATTGAAACTTGCCCATTTTTTTTCATGGTAAATGTTGCAAAATGTATGATGTATGAAAGAAAAGGGTTGTGCCTGTGGAGTATTAAACTCTACTTCCGAAGATATGAACTCAAGATGTAAGTGGCATCTTGTAAAAACAAGAAGAAAATAGTTTTTTGTGATTTTTATTTAAAATGCCAGAACTTTGTACTTCCCACACTGAAAAGGAATGAAACACCTTTATCCATTCTTGTGTGTGTATATGTGTGTGTGTGTGTGTGTGTGTGTGTGCCGATGTCTTCTGCTCATTTCATTCCTGTTATTTTGCTTTAATACCCCTGATTGCCCATCTTATTACCTTGAACAGTTTGGTGAATTAATATGCATTTTTAAAATTAAATTGCTTTGTCCCCTCCTTGTCTCCTTTTGGTGTACTCTCTAATTGTCTGAAGCAAAAATATGATCAGAATGACTAAGTGTGTGTTGTTCTATATCATTGATATTCTGTTATCATTACTATTATTTATCATTGTTTACTGGGGAGCTGGTGGCTCAGTGCTAAGTATGGGGGCATGGAGTTAGAAAGACATGAATTCAAATCTGTCCTCAGACAATCTCTAGCTCTGTGACCCTGGACTGGTCACTTAACTATCTTTGCCTCAGTTTCTTCATCCATGAAATGGTCTGGAGAAGGAAATGGCAAAGCACTCCAATATCTTCCAGGAAGACCCCAAACAGGGTCACAAAGAATCAGACACAACTGAAAACATCAAGGTGCAGCAGTAGTTGTTTGGTCTAGAAGTACAGACAACAAATTTTGTCAGGTCCCTCTTTCAGTCAGGGACTTTTGCCCTCTTCCTCAGAATCTGAAAAACTATGAACTATGCAGATAATCTTAATGTAAATGAAAGATATATGTGATGATTTAGACGAGAAAAAAGGTGACAAAAGAGAATTTACCAGAGGAGAAAGACCAAAAAGGGGAAATGAAGAATGCCCCACATGGCATTCACCTCCCCTCTTTTTCACATCCATCAGATACGCGAGAGCAAGACAATATTCTCAGAGGCTGAAATGCTGAACCTGAGGCAGGAGGGCAGTTGTTGTTGTTGCTTTGTTTTGATTTTTAATTCACCTGGAAATTCAAATGCACACTGCACATTATCTTTTTGATCTTTAGCTCCAACCCCTATTAAGCAGACATGTAACTTCAGATAAAATAAATATTCTTTCACACATATGCATTATTTTTGAATGGATATAAATATTTTTAATAGAATCCAAATTCATTTAAATATAGTTTTAAATGCAAATTAACATTTTATTATCATTATTTTTCTCAATCAGGCCATACTAGTAGTGTCAGTATTAAATGGGATTTTGGAAACTAATGAACTCTTACTCAAAAAGAATTTTATAGAATTACTGCATGGGAAATCTTCCTTGTGTAAGAAATGAATAATTCTCTCTTATATTTAATAACTAATTATTGTATTAAGATCAAGGTTTTTCCTCTTTTTTTTGCTTCCTTCTCCAGAAATCAACCAGTGTGGGAAATCTGTCTTAGAGATTTACTCAGGCAAAGATCTAATCAGACAGTAAAAGAAATTCTAAGTTTGGGCTATTGGATGTATTCCTGCTCATTGTGTTTGTTCAGACAGGTCTGGGGAAAATTATCAGGACAGATAATTTGAAAATTAATACCTCTTTGACCAAGATTTGAGTGATCTAAGTCATGAACCCCAAAATAGATCACCTCTCATTGTGTTAACCCATCCCAGTCAATTTACAAATCTCGCGAACCCCTACTCTTTGAAGGGAATTTAAACTGTATCCCTGCCACCATTATGGGCCTTTGGTCTAAAAGAGATGGCCAAATGACCTTCCTTTTATCAATATCCTGCTTGCTTTATTAATAAAATTATTAAATTACCCAGAAACTATGTCTCTCAAACTTTTTAATTGTCCCATTTATGTGAATAAAATAACTATATTGAAGATAATTTGGCCTTCTTTAATACTCAGCAGTCATCATTAGAAATATTTGTCAATTCTTATATGGTTCTTATAATTGCTACAACCATAATATTGCAGAACATATCTGTACATCTATGCATATAGATGCATATAGATGGATGTGCATGTGTTTGTGTGTGTGTGTATAGTATGTATATACATACCCACATACTATCCATGTGTATGTAGTAAATACACAACAATGGGGAGAAAGGGATTATAAAATGTCTCCTCTTTAGAAGATGGTCCTTCTATTGATCTTTAAAGGAAACTAGAACTACTAAAAGACAGAGATGAAGAAGTAGGACATTTTAGAAAAATAGGGATAGACCGAATATTTTCAGAAAATATTGCATTTCTATAGGGTAGTCTACCACTGTACTGAATTACATCAACTCAGTGATGTATCTGAGTGTTTAGTGAGTACCATTCTCCTCCCTGATGACGAACAGTCACTTCTCAGTATCTTATTTTCTAGTAGAACCTCTCCCAACTCCAAGACATTCCCCCAACTACTACATATAGGTTAGGAACGTCTGAAGAGAATGAAAGAAAATCAGAGGTTCAAAAATAGTAAATTAATAAGATTGTTTTATTTTGCCTGTTACTCTAAGGAGTTAAACGTCATGGTGATAGGTTGGAGGCGAATCCCCCCTGCTGAGTAAACAGTAATGCACTTTATGTGACTACGTTTTTCCCCCAGTTTTCACATCCTTGTTTCACTTGGGCAAGGAACAGTGTAACTCATATGAAGGAGCACAAGGTCTAAACACCAGATGAGTGTAAGAGCACGTGCCTGTGTTCAGGGTTTATTTAAGAAAATGGAGCCGTCAGTTATTGCAAGATTTAAGCAACAGACATCGTTGTTGTTTAGTTGTTGCTGTTTTTGTTCAAAGTTGTGCTGGTGCTGGTGATGATGATGAAGTTGTTAATAATTTAATGAGAAATCACTTTTTTGTCCATTAAATTCCTGAGGGTTTCCTTCATGTCCTTCTTCCTCAGACTGTATGTTAGGGGGTTCAGCATAAGGATGACCACTGAATAGAAAACAGAGCCCATTTTGATAGTGAACCAGAAGCTTTTACTATTGGGTACACAGTAGAGAAAAAGGACGATTCCATAGAAAATTCCAACAGGTGTCGGGTGAGAAGCATAAGAGAAGGCCTTATGGCTTGCCATAACTGAAAGCATCTTCATGACAGTTATAAAAATGAAAATGTAAAAAGTGAACATGACCATGAATATGCTCAACATATTAAAATTGGCAACTATAAAAAGTGTCGGCTAGCAAAAATGCTTATCAGAAAAAGAGACAGAGAGTATGTCAAAATACTCACAGACATAACTAGTTAGTCCCACAAAAAGATAATTCAAGGAAAGAGTAGGTGAAGAGCAGAGAGAAGAGTATGCTTTAAGAATCATCAGGCTACAATGTTTGTGCGATATGAAAACCATATATAAAAGGGGATTACAAATGGCTACAAAATGATCATATGCCATCATCACCAACATAAATATCACTCAAAGCACAGTTACCAGTAAAGAATTGTGTGATACAATAGGGATAGACCAGTGGTTCTCAACCTTCCTAATGCCTTTACCCTTTAATACAGTTCCTCATGTTGTGGTGACCCCCAACCATAAAATTATTTTCATTGCTACTTCATAATTGTAAGTTTGCTACTGTTATGAATCTATCTGATATGCAGGATGTATTTTAATTGTTACAAATTGAACATAACCCACAGGTTGAGAACCACTGGGGTAGACATTGGTACTATTTTCTAAAAAAAAATTAAGCTTTCCAACAGCTTTGGTGTAACAGCATTGGAGTAACAGAAATCAACAAAGGACAAATGTTTAAGAAAAAAAATAAAGTGGAGTGTATAATTTGGCATTCATTATGATTGCAATCATTACAGAATTTCTCAACACAGTAATTACATAGATAGCTTAGAAAAGCAAAAAGAGGAGAACCTGAAATTCTGGGTACTCTGAGAATACTAAGAGAATGGATATGACAGAAGCACTCTGATTTCTGTCACATTGTCATGACTAAAGTCAAATTTTAAAATAAATCCTGAAAAACAGAATAGTATAATAGGCACACAGGTACTGAGATGAAGAAAGTGGGTTTAACTGATGACAATTATGGGACATTTAAAGGACTTGATCATTTCCTTGATGAAAGCCAATATTTCCTAATGGATAAAAGGTCTACCTAGAAGTCAGAAAGTCCCAGATTATTATCTTGTCTCTGATACACACTAATTTGTGACCTTGTATTAACCACTTAACCTTTTGGTGACCCAGGCATCTCACTAATTTGTCAAGTTACAGTTCAGATGCCAATCTAGTTTAGAAGATTTGATTTCACAATGCAAGCTATTTATAGGAAAGAAGTTCAAGACCTAGACAAAATAATAATAGTAATAATAATAATAATATTAATAATAATAATTTACTTATGAAATTGTTATTTATTCAAAAATCAAATAAAATCATATTTCTGAGTAATTTATAAAGGTTGAATGAGGAAAAGGGAAAATGAAATGGACTCATACTTTAGAGGAATGAAATTAGAGGAGAAGAGAGAAAAGGAGAGGAGATGAGACTAGAGAAAATGTTATGGTCTAGTGCTGAGTGGTGGTTTGTATTAGGTGTTAGTGATGGGATCCATCATGCTTCTGAGCATGAGAGCCATATCACACAGGAAATGATGTAAATGGGAACATTTTCCGAATTTGACAATTCTGAATGAAGAACATCCAAAGAAATAAAAGTGTTTTAGACATCTGTTTCCAAACAGGATGAGAACAAAATAATCCTACACTCTAATCTTTATTCCGTTTCAATTTTTCACTACGCAGCTTTTAGACATTCTATGTGTAATCTTTCACCCGTATAAATCTATCTAATCATTTAACTTAGTTTTCCAAAATCCAAAATGTTTCCATTTTGACTTTCATTTCACTTCCCCCTCCAAATTTTGACATATTTTTGTTTTTATTTGTTTTTCTTCCTCTTAGAGAATTTCCAAATGCACATGAATCTGAGAACTCACTTTTCTATGAAGACAAATGATTGAGGAAGTTTGAAAATAAAAAAAAAGTTAGGAAATCATGCTTCAGAAATAAAGTCCTTTAACCAGCAATGTACTGCCAGAAAGCCATGATCAAACAAAGAGCCTAGAAATCATCCTTCAAGAAATTCTCATGGAAAATTGCCCTAATATTTTCCAGAGGGCAAAATAGAAATTGAAAGAATTCACTAATTGCCTCTTGAAAAAGATCCCAAAAGGAAAACTCTTAGGGATATTATAGCCAAATTCTAAAGTTCCCAGGAAAAGAAGAAAATATTTCAAGCAATCTGGAAGAAACAATTTGCGTATTGTAGAAACATAATCGGAATAACACAATATCTAGCAGCTTCTACATTAAGGGATCACAGGGCTTGTTATATGATATTCCTGAGCTAAAAGAAGCTAGGATTAAAACAAAGAATTGGCTACCCTGCAAAACTGAGTATAATGCTTCAGGGGAAAATATGGTCATTCAGTGGAATAGAGGATTTTCAAGCATTCTTGATGAAAACAACAGAGCTGAACAGAAAATTTGACTTGCAGATATAAGAAGCAAGAGAAGCATGAGAAGGTAAACAGGAAAAAGAAATCATGAGGAACCTATTTAAAGTTGAACTATTTGCATTCCTGCATGGAAAAATGATAATTGTAACTCATGAGACTTTTTTAGTATGAGTATAGTTGAAGGGAACATATATGCATGTGTATATATATATATGTACATATATACATATGTACATATATGTATGTATAGTAGGGTGTAAGTGTGTGTGTGCGTGTGTGTACATGTATACATAGATAAGAGGGCACAGGGACAGGTGAATAGGAAGGTATAATATCTAAAAAAATTAAGAGTTGATAAAGGAATATATAGGGAGAAGGAGAAAGGGAGAGAAAAAACAGGGTAAATTGTCTCATATAAAAGAAGCAAGAGAAAACTGTTACAATGAAGAGGAAGAGCAGGGAGGTGAAAGGGAATGGGTCACCCTTACTTTCATTGAATTTGGCATAAGGAGGAAATAACATACACATTCAGCTGGGTACCATACCCTACAGGGAAGTAGAAGGGAAGGGGATAAAATGGGGGATGATATAAGGAGGGCAGATTGGGGAGAGGGTAGTTAGAAGCAAACACTTTTGAAAAGGGACAGGGTCAAAGTAGAAAATAGAATAAATAGGGGGGTGGTATAAGATGGAGAGTAATATAGTTAGTCTTTCACAATATGACTATTATGGAAATGTTTTGCATAACTACACTTGTATAACATATATTGAATTGCTTGTCTTCCCAGTGGGGGTAGGTGAGGATGGAAGAAGGGAAAGAATCTGTAAATCAAAGTTTTAAAAACAAATGTTAATTTTTTTTAAATTGTTTTTTACATGCAACAGGGGAATAAGATATACAGGCACTGGGGTATAGAAATCTATATTGCCCCACTAGAAAGTTAAGGGGGATGATGGGGGAGCATATAAGAGAGCACAGATTGGGAGAAGGGGTATTCAGTAGGCTTTCTATCTTGGAGCGGGGGGTAGGGGAAAGATGGGGACAAAAATTTGTAACTCAAAATCTTGTGGAAATGAATGTTGAAAACTAAAAATAAATGAATAAATGTTTAAAGATGATTAAAAAAAAAAACAAAAAGGATAGACAAAAGGAAACCTCACATGGAGAGAGACTTGTCTTAGCAACAATAATTTTTGCAATTCCTTTTGGAGACTGCAGTAAAATGAACCCAAGGGGTGATGAAACTATGTTCAAGTTGACAAGTCTTCTATGGTTACCTGAAACCAGCCCCACCACCCTGCGGCTCTCCACTTGTCTTTGTGCTATATTGCTACCTTTTAAGTTGCTACTTCTTTTTGACAACTCTAGTTTTGGGAACAGTAATCAAGTAAACCTGGGCATTCCTAGAAAATTCATCTCAATCAATTGCTCTACAGATCTACTCACCATCTTCTTGACTTCCAAGTTGAAAACACTCCTGCATACCATCACACCCTTATAAATGTTATCTTCTATTATTGCAATAATAGTTCCATCAAACCAAGGACTACTTATTGTCTGTGTGTTTGTTTTAAAATCTTTATCTTCAGTGGATATTTATTTGTATTAGCACAGTGACACATGGCTAAGAGTAAATACATTAAAAAAAACAACAACATTCATTCCTATTTATATCCTTAATATGATAAACAGTAATAGCACACCAAACCATGAGAAAAATACTAACAGAAAAATTGTGAACTAGACAATGTCTGTCTTTGGGTCCCACCCCCATGATCTCCAAATACTTCTAATTTCTCCCCTTTTGGTGCTCCATGTCATCCTTTCATAGCCATTTTTATTAAGTCAATAAAGGTCTCTCCAATCTATTTTAAAATGATCCAGCAAGACACTAGTATTAGTGAGTTGGATAATTAAATATTGTACCAACATTGTGTAGTAGTACCAGAAATTTTAGGAACAGAAAATTTATTGAAAGTGGTGGGACACAATGTCATACAGTGAGAAAGAAGGGACAGAAGTGAGGGTTTGCAAAGATATCAAAGACTTGTAGCATAGAGAAAACAAAATGTAAGTTCATTTCCCAAATATTCCATTTACTATCTATGTGACCTTAGACCAGTCATTGAACTTGTCTTGCCCTTATTTTCCCAATTTGAAAAAAGAGTAGTTAAATTAGAAAATATGTCAGTTCCCTTCCCTTCCTGTTACTTTATGGTCTGTGTTGTATGGTCTCTTTCATTATAAATAGTTGCTACTCACATTCTTTAAAAACCTAGAGAAGCAGCACCAATAGAAATAGGAAAAGTCCATGAAGCAAAACCATAGATCCAAGTATCTGTAGTTGTTTCTTTATAAATACTATCAACGATGGGGGGAAGAAAAAAAAAGAATCACAAAGACATTAGAAAGAAAGAATAAAAAAAAAACTTCATTATGAGGAAACAGGTTCTGATGTGAGCATTTTCTCCTTCTCTACTAAAAATCATTTATGTCAATTACTTTAAATCATACCAGAATGTAGCATCCTTGTATGAAAGAGAGTGTATTAAGTGTTTACTTTTTTAAAAACATTGAAAAGAACATTTCTATATGATTCCCATCAGGTTTCCATGATGCCCAGGCAATTAAAAATAATTTTCAACTTGCATTTACATAATTCCCAATTTCTAAGCTTCCAACAATATTTTTTCAGCAACCTTCCTGGTATTGGACACTTTTAAATTTCTCAGAAATGACTGGTCACTTTGTATGAGGTCAACATCTGGACATAGGGACTTATCTCCATGAGATTGTCACAAAAGTCCAGAAGTTGGAGGCTTAGAGAATTGTTTCAGGATTCCTTTGTTCATTGACTTTGTCAGAGTTCCTCATTAAATGCTTCAGAGACAGAATTACAACACAGATCTTCCAGACTCCAAAAAAACTGTCTCTCCACTATACCAAGGTGCTTTTCCCTGCTTTATGACATATGCACAAAATAGTAAAGGGAAGAAGAATCAATTGGTGGAAGGGTAAGGGTGGTGCTGGTTCAGGGCTGGAGAGCAAATCTTTAATCCTTGCTTATTTACTATTTTTTCTTAATGCCTCCCAGTCTCTGCATTTTTGATGACTTCAGTGTCATGAATAAACTCAATGTTCTTGTTTTTGTTCAGTCATTCAGTTATGTGCTACCCTTTGTAACTCCATGACCAGAACATGCCAGACCCTTCTTTCCTCCATTATCTGCTGAAGTCTATCCAATGTTATGTTCATTGCTTCTACAGCACCATCTACACTATGGTCTTAGGATATGACTTGGTTCATACTTTTTAGACCTTGAAGCTTTAGTGTCCAAAGGATCCAAAGCGTCAGAAATGTAATGCTAAAAGGTACCTTGGAGCCCCTTGTTTAAAGATGAAGAACTTTAAAATTAAAGGAGGTAGATCACAGATTGTGCAGGGCCAATGAGTGACACAGTGAAAAGAGGACTGGATTTGAAGCCAGAGGAGTTGGCTTGAAATCCTGATTCTATCACATTACTATGTCCCTTGGGAAAAGTCATTTAACAGCTCTGGATGTCTTCTTTCTAGTCTGAAAATGACACACTTGATGCACCCTATGGTTGCTTTTATGTGAAGATATATGTTTAGAAGGAATAGCAAATTGTACATGATACCTTTTCAAGTTGATGTGCAATCATCTTTTTTTTTTTATTATACTACCTTATGGAAACACTTTTGTTATTTCGTTAATAGAAATAAAAATACATATATTGGAAGCCTATTTCTATGATAGAGTTGCTCCTTTTGAAATAGAGGACAGCAGGAATCTTTGTCTCCACACTAAAAATGAAGCCATAAGCTAATATTTATTAAGCCTTCAATATGTTACAAGTTCTATATTAAGAATTTGAAGGACTAAACTTGGCTTTGTAAGAATTCTATTGATTGACTTACTCAAGGTATTTGTGTCTATTACACTCTTCCAACACTGTGTATGGTCACTCCTTAAGGTGTTTGCTGCTGGCAGGTCTCCAAAAGCCAACTGCTCACCCCACTAGCTCACACTTTAGATTTTCCGTTCTTTTCTGTGAAATAGTGGAAACATGAAGATTAAAGGAAAAAAACGAAAGAAAACAGTCAATCACTCTTGTAGAATCAGATTTATTTTTACAATGAATTGTCAAGGAGCATTAATGAAAGGTTCTGAGGTTGATGCTACATCACAGAGTATACTGTAATGATTTTCTGGCAGTGATTTTTTCTCATTTCCAACATCCTTGTTTCGTTTGCCTAAGAATTATTTGACTACCTTTCAGATGGTTGTAGAAACGGAAGGTGTGATCTCTAGTGAGGGGAATAACCAAATAGGACTCAGAGGATTATTGAAAAAACACCATAATTTCCATCAGAACATTTTAGCCAGTAATTATAGAATCCATACAAATGATTTTATTGAGAAATGATTTTGAGATCCTTTATTTTCCTGAAAGTTTCCTTCACATCATTGTTTCTCAGACTGTATATTAAAGGATTTAGCATAGGAATCACTACTGCATAAAAAACAGATCCCACTTTGACTACAAGCCGTGAGTGTTGGGAATTGGGAATACAATAGAGGAAGAAGATGGTCCCATAGAAGATGGCAACACCCGTCAAATGGGAGGCACAAGTGGAGAAAGCTTTATATCTGCCACTGGCTGAATGCATTTTGAGGATAGTGACACAAATAAAAAGATAGGATGTAAAGATAACAATGAGGGCACAAAATACATTGAGATTTGCAACAATAGAACGTATTAACTCACTGAAATGTTTATCAGAGCAGGAAGCAGAGAGGAAAACAGAATATTCACATCCAAAGTTATTAATGATTTTGGTCTCACAAAAGGAAAGTATAAGAATTGAATAGGTTAGTACAACAGAAGAAATTATGCCCCAAAAATATGTCACAGTCACTAGCAGGGTACAGTGTTTTGGGGACATGTAAACTGTATACAGCAAAGGATAACATACAGCAACAAATCGGTCATAGGCCATCACTGCCAACATGACCATCTCTGTTACCACACAGGTGACAGCAGTGGAAAATTGGGCAATGCAGTCTTTGATGGAGATGCTTCTGTCTTCTACAACTAAGTTTTCTAGTAGTTTTGGGCTAACTATAGTGGAGTAACAGAAATCCACAAAGGACAAGTGCTTGAGGAAAAAGTACATGGGGGTGTGGAGTTTGAGATTGATCTTAATGACCACAATCATGCCAAGATTCCCCACCACAGTGACTGCATAGATGGTGAGAAACAGTAGAAAGAGGGGCACCTGGAGCTCTGGATATTCAGAGAATCCTAAGAGGATGAACATGATAGCACCACTCTGATTCCTGTCAGAGTTCATCATGTTTCCTGCTGGAGAGAATTAGAAATGGATCATGAGAAGCCAAAGATAAATGAAATTGAGGAACAGAGGGTGAGGACAGAGTATGGATTAGAAATAATCATTGTTACAATTATTATATCCAAGTTGGCACTTTCTGTAAAGTCCTATATATTTATATCAAGAGAAAGTCATGGAGTATAAAAGAAGCCAAAGAAAGAGTGAAATAGAGAATGTTCTGAAAATATAAATGGTTATAGATTTACACAATCTCAATCTGTACTTTAACAAATGTCCATTCTAAGCAATATAGCTCATTCAAAACCCTTAAGTGAAGGAGAACCTACTAACTCCTAAAGCATCCCGTTGTACTTCTTCAAACACAAAAATATGACAAAGGTGGTTCATCTCACCTCCACTATTTTTATTCATTGTGTTATCTTGAATACATAATTTCTACCATTTTGATGTAGTTCAGTTCAGTTGCCTGGAACTCAGTAGAATAAGTCTCAGGTCTTTCTCATAGTAATCATATGAATGTATGTTTGCATATGTACATGTGCATAAATACACATATGTTTATATATGTTCATATATATTTATACATACATGCATACTCATAGATATAACACCAATTTGAGGTAATGTGCCTTTGAACATAAGAATTCATATTCAGCGTTAGTATGCTACAGAGGCAGCTAAGTGTGGAGTCAGTAACCTGATTTGAAATCTACCTTGAGACACCTACTAACTTTGTGACCTTGAACAATCATTGAACCTGTTTGACTGAGTTTCCCTACCTTTAAAATCAGGAAACAATAGGACCAACTTCCCAGAGTTATGAAGATCAAATGGGATGATATTTCTAAATTGCTTCAGACACACCTGGCATGTATTCAGTGTTAGGTTAATTTTAGTTCTTTCTTTCAATGGCTTTAGTCCTAATTGTGAGTTCTAATGCCTGTGTGATCATCGCTTAATCACTTCACCTGTTTTGCCTGAGCTTTATAACAACAAAAACAATAGTAACTACTATTTATACCACATTTTCTATGCGCCAGGTATTTTACTAAGTTTTTTACAATTATTATCTAAATGATCCTGAAATAATTTGAAGAGATTATTTTTATTCCAATTTTACAGTTTGAGAAACTGATGCAAACAAAGATAAAAATGACTTGCCCTGTGTTACACAGTTAAAAAGTATCTGAGGCCAGATTTGAACTCAGTTCTCTCTGACTACAGGACCAGATTTCTATCCAATGTACTGTAAAAAATGAGGTTGGACTAGAAAACATCAAACTCCCTTTTCAGGTCTAACATTATCTACTCAATATTTTAAAGTCATTTCAAAATCTACATACTAAAATCTTATGGTTCTTTCCCCTCTTTCTTAGTAAGATTCAAAAAATACCCAAATTCACAGCAAAGACCTCTATTAGATCTACCTTGATCCAACCTCCTGAAGTTGTTTATAGTTTATGGCTTTAATGAAAGAAGGCCATCATGAAACTAATCAGAAAAGGTAGAGAAAGCCTAAAGTGGGGGTGTTTTAGGGACCTGATGCATTATCTTTCTGCCAGGGAATACTTGTATATGTCCCTTCAGAGAACACCACAATTTAGTAATTATCTTATAAGCAGTAAACAACAACATTAGATAAAATTTAGATAGATAGATAGATAGATAGATATAGATATATATAGATATGGATATATAGATATAGATATAGGTATAGATATAGATATAGATATATATGCATATATGCAAATAAATGAATGAATGGGGTGTGGGGGAAGACAAACCCAGGAAGAGAGAGACAGGGAGAGAGGAGGTGGGGAGAGAGAGATCAAGAGATAGATCAAAAGTGGTAGAAGCCAACTCCTTGAGAGTTAAGTCACTCATGACTGGAGTGTGTGGATTAGAAATGGGTTCAGGGAAGAAGGAATGAGAGTTAGCATTTCAATTTGGAGTTTTCTTTTTTTTTTAATAAAATTATTTTTTTGCAACATGACTAATATGTAAATATGTTTTGCTTGATTTCACATGCATAAATGATATCACATTTCTTGCTTTCTAAATGGGTGGGAGAAAGTTGAAGGGAAGGAGAAAATTTAGAAGGAAAAATTATTTTTAAAAGAGTATTAAAACAAATAATAAATTATATATATATGTATATATGTGTATATATATATACATATATACACGATATTTTATTTTCCCCAATTACATGTTTAAACAATTTTAAACATTTTTTGAAGTTTTCAGTCCCAAATTCTATCTGTCCCTCCCTGAGCCACTTCCCAAGATGGTAAGCAATTAGATATAGATTATAAATGTTCAGTTATGTAAAACATTTCCATATTAGTAATTTTGTTCAAGAAGATCCAAATAGAAGAAAAGCAAATGAAAGAAAAAAGTAATATGCTTCAGTTAGCATTCAAACAATAACACTTCCTTCTGTGGAGGGAGATTCCTCTTTTTATACAAATGTAACAGTAGAACATTTCCCACTTTGATTTCAGTGTCCAGACATAGATCTGGATAAGTGGCAACGGCCCAGGATATTGGAGTTGTTTAACATTTCCTTTTCCAGTTCATTTTATACATGAGGAACTAAAGCAAATTGGGTGAAGTGACTAGTCAGCAGTCACAGGCTGGCTTTAAACATGTTCCCAACTCTAGGGCAATGCTCAATCCACTGCCCCACCTAACCATGCCTTATTTTTCGTTTGTTTTTTCTTATTCCCTGAGACACAAGGTAGATAAATGACTTGTCCAAGGTTTTTCAAATCCTCACTAAAATGATCTTCAGAGATAGAGCTAGAATAAGAATCTCCATGACTCATTCTCTCCATTGTACCACACTGTTCTTCCTAGATTTATTAAACATTTATCTATGTATGTACATGTCTATAAAGTGTGTTTGTGAATATATGTGTATAAACACACAAGCAGGATAGTTAAGAAATAACCAATCAAATATGAAAGGGGTAGTTAGTCGCATGCTAGACCCCTACAAAATCCTTCTACATGTCTCTCTTTATCTTTCTTGATTTTTAATTACATTTTCAACCTCACCCTTCTCTTCTGCCTTTTTGTGTCTTCAGTGCATGTGGAGGCTCAATGTTCCTATGGCTACAGGTTTATGATTTGTTAACATTGTGTTAGGGCTTTAAGATTTATCAGCCATCTAGTTAGGTCCCTCATTTTATAGGAGACTGATAAACCAAGATATTAAATGATCTGTCCTAGATCACCTACGTATCAAAGATTAGAGTCTCTTACCTCAATGATCTCTTTTCTAATTGTAGAAATCTTAAATTTTCCTTAAAAATTGAGCAAATCTTTCCTAACTTTAAAACTGTTTCTTGACCAATTTCTGTCTGTTGAACATCTCTGTCTACTTCTCCTCTCAAAGCTGTAAAAAAAATTTTTTATACGGCACATTAGACTCTTATTTTTACTTTTAGTATTAATATGGACTATGTATTGAAACGTCCAACTTCCTGACATAGATTATGAGTCCTTTGATGTTAGAGAATAAAGTTTTTACAACTTTAGCATTTTTACGTGTTGAAACAATATACACACCACTGGGGAAAATAAACATTAAAAGGAGGAGAAAGAGAAACGTCCTTGGAACAAGCAGGGGGCCACACCAATGAGCCAGTCTATTTCACTTTTAATAAGCTTTAATTGTTTAGAAAATCTGCCTGACATCAAGCCTAAATTTCCTTTTTTGTAATTTCCACCCTGCTAATCCCGATTCTATATTACTCTATTGAAGACAGTCATGAAGCTCCCCTTCCCATCCTCATCTCATTTCAAGATTTATTGTATCCCTCATACTTGTCCATTTTGATTTCATTATATTTTTTGAATGCATCTCTATCAAACCATGCATTATTGTCAAAGATTTAAGTTGATTGCAAGTCTGTGTTTAGGTTTTATACTTGTACATTACTCAGCTGATCTTTGAGGAGGGCTCTAAAAGTGAATTTCAAAATATAATCTCAATAATGATAATTTAGGGTCAAAGAATATGATGACTATGTTTTTTTTTTTAAATTAAATGATAGATTTTTGTGCTTGGTCTGGATCTTTTATTCCAGATATAAAGAGTTGTTTTAGATATGTAAACTAACTCTGTTAATATACTTTCAGACATCTTTTACAATTTATAAATTCAGATAATTGTTTAGAAATAGAGTTTAACTCATTCCTCTCCCCACCCTGTTTTTATTTAGCTATGATGTTTCTCAGACATAATGTGAACCAAGGTGGTTTTTGTTCCTAATCTAGCATTTCATAGACCCCGCTATGATTACTCTTTATCTTTTGTTCCTAATACCACTCGACATTTTTAATTTTGTTTTTTTCAGATACATAAATCAGTTCCTTTCTAACATTATGTCCCAACAATTTTCCTAAGTGAAGTCACAAACTGCTAATAAATTGCTCTTGCTCATTATTCTCTGAAGATAATATATGCATTCCTGCCTTCATGCCCTTGTACATACCATTTTCCCCAGAGTGTGATTCTTTCTCTCTTGATCTCTATTACATTTAATTTATCCTTTCAGGTATAGCTTGCTCAAGTTGTTAACAATCCTCCCCTCTTCACCCACAGGTGTTTTTCATTCCTCTCAATTTCTGTAGCCTTGACTTTGACAGTACTTTAACATGTACTACACAGCATTCGTATTGGTCTTTGTATGAACCTATTTCCTCTTCCCACGTGTAGCGAAAACCTCTTGTATGATGGGACATTATATGACATATCCTAATATTTGATTCCATGCACAAAAAATAGTGATCAGGAAGTGAATGATCATGAGGATGTGAGGAAGGAGGAGGACCATTTCGGATAAACCTTCCACTACCTGTTTTTTGACTGTTCCTTTCTGATTTCTCTTTCAGGGAACATATGAAAAGAATAATGTAGTTTCCACTCAATTGGCCAGGAAAAATAGTATATAGGAGGAAATTACCAGAAATATCTACTCACCAGAACATAGATTGTTCTGCATGCGTCATTTCCTAGATCCATAGTCCAGATGATAGACTTTGTGATATAGCAGTTTCATGATTAGATACTTTCCCAGCCCCTTCCTGATTATCAGCTAAGAATTGATCCACTGGTACACATTATTGACAGAAAATCAATCTTTTTCACTTACTATAGATAAAAGGAGAATGGAATTCTCTCCAGTTTACAACAAAGATCAGAGTAACAGAGATATTGTTCTACTGTATTTGAAACCTGAATATGATTCTTATGCGAAGAATCTTACATTTATCTCCAAGACATTTGGGACCCAGGCCCTAGAGACTTTTGGGTCAATGACCCAAAATATGTAGTCTCAAAAGAACTAATTCAAAAAAAGGCTCCATGTCACTTTCAGTGAAGGGAATTTTCTAAAAATAAAATTAGTCTTGCAATTAGAATTTTTCTTCCACCTTCACAAATATAAACACAGATTTTCTCTCATATTCTGCAGTATTCAAATTTTCACATAACTCAATTGTTTATAATAAGAAGAGTTCTGTTAAGGCTTATTCAGCATTACCTTAATAAATCCTTTTGGGTGAAGTTAATAAATACTTCTTGACTTTGCCTTGCCCAGGACAGTGAAAACATTGTAAAAAGTGGGCTTCAAGATGTAGAATTTCTTCCTTCCTCTAGCTCCATGCATAGGATGTCCATTAATATTATGATTCAAGTAGGTGACCAACCAACCTTCAGACAAAAGTCTCTACTGAAGGGATGCTGCTACTATTATCTAGGATTCCTGAGGTCATAAACTTATCACCACCACTACACACACTTTCCATAATGAATGTCTCTGATACTTCATTTCCTAGATGTTATGCTTCCTAAAACATATAAGTTGATGATGACCCTAGTATCATGCCATTTTTATGATTAGATAATATTCCCTACCTCTTTCACCCCCATCCTCCAAAAAGCAATAATCAAGTTAGTGAAGTTGAGACAATTTAGTCATTGTATTAGAAAATAGAAAGCTCTTATAATGTTCTAAGCAGTGCACTTAATATTGGGGATTTAAAGGGGAGCTCAGATTTCAGCAGGGGCACCAATAAGCAAACAGTAATGTACCTAACCAACCTATCCATAGTAAAGAGATCTACAGTTAGAATGCAACATCTTTTTTTAAATTAAAAAGTTATTCAACTTTTACCAAGTATGCAATATAGAAGAATAAGATGAGAATAAAAATATTGTGTAGTAGGACAAAGAAAGGACTCCACCAAAATACCCTGACATCCATGAATCAACAAGATGGATTCAGCATGTTCAGGTGCTAGAGATCCAAAAAAAAAAATGAAGGATGAAATTATCTATTTTAAGTTGTTTTCATTCTGACATAGTAGTAATAATAATAATAGCAACTCATATGTTTAATACTTTTTTAGTTTATCAGCCCTTTGGTTATAACAAACCTGAAATGTACCTATGTTTGCCAGATTTCACCTAAATGTCCTAGAAAGAGTAAACCTGGTGATCAACACCCCTAGATTCTGATATATAACAGGAAACAAGCATTTATTAAGTACTTACTATTTCCTAGGCACTATTCTAAATGGTAGAAGTACAAACAAGCAGAAAGAATGACAGACCCTGTGTTCAAAAATCTTACATTCTAAGCAGTGGAGAGAACAATAATGTAGAGCTTTCCTCCGAATTCTCCTTGATTTCTGTACCATTCATGATGTCTCACCTTCACCTAAGGACTTTCCCAAATTAAGCACAGGCTGGTCTGATAATAAGGAGAGTTAGATGGAATGGAAGGATGCAGGAGTGAAGAGCTCACATTATTTTTGACGATTAAAAGCAGGTGAAGGACTCTGGATGGAAGAATTGGTGGAATACCAGGTACAAACCTTGAACCCAATCAACAGCATAAGTAACTAAAATGACACTAATTCAAAATTTCAAAAAATGAGTCAGGATTTACAGAATAAAGGAAGAGTGAGGGACAAGGTTAAGCCTAGCCTCTTTTCACAATCATAAATTTGTAAAAGAGGAAAGGATTAAAAGCAAACCATGAAAATGAGGGAACTAATCACAAAAAGACCATATAAGTAATTAAGTTGAAATCAACAAGCATTCATTAAGTGGCTTTTATATGTAAAGCAATGGCATAATGCAGAAGTTGTTAAAGAAAAAAGATATGCTAGTGGGCAAATATTTTTTAAATAAGCCAAGATAATTAATTCATCATTTTGGATAAAAAGTATTTTATGAAATAAAGTACAAGAGTAGAATCATTTCTATTAAACAACCAGAAATATTAATAAAACAACTTCAATAAAGATCCAGAATGGTGTAGAAGAACAATGAAAAAAATCAAGAAGGAAATTAAAATAAACGAGGGAGTTGATGGATCAACCTGTATTTTTTTTTCTATTTTAAATTTTTATTGATATTTTGTTTAAATGGGTCAATTGGGAAATATCATAATTGTTCTATTTAGCCAAATGAAGGTTTATTTGACTTGCAGAAGTAATTATTTGCCATATAAATTTAACAGATATTATTATTCTTTGGGATACTGACATTTTCCAAACAAATATGGGAATAGTGGAAGGCCTTTGAATTGAGACAGAAAAACTTTTTTTGGATTTTTTTCCCCCATCATCTGTGAATATTTGGGTGAATCAATAGTTGCCATTCTGAATGCCATTTCTTATGCCCCCCCCCCCTTACATGTACATATATGCAGACTAACTCCTGTTTTCTTTTTTTTTTTAATTCATTTAGTTTTCCTTTTGACCATTCATTTCCACAAAATTTTGAGTTCCAAATTTTCTCCCCATCTCTACCCTCCCGACACCCCAAGATAGCAGGCATTCTGATTACTCCTTCCCCTAGTCTGACCTCCCTCTCCCCTCACTCCACCTTCCCTCTTTTATACTCTTTCCCCTTACTTTACTGTAGGGCAAGATACATTTCTATAGCCCATTGCCTGTATATCTTATTTCCCAGTTGCACGTAAAAACTATTTCTAACATCAGTTTTTTAAAACTTTGAGTTCCAAATTCTCTCTATTCTTCCCTCCCTCCCCATCTTCATTGAGAATGCAAGCAAATCAATATAGGTTACACATGTGTAGTTATATAAAACACTTTCACGATAGTCATGTTGTGAAAGACTTAACTATATTTCTCTCCATCCTATCCCCCCCCCCCATTTATGCTATTTTCTCCTCTGACACTGTCCCTTTTCAAAAGTGTTTGCTTCTGATACCCCCTTGCCCAATCTGGCCTCCCTTCTTTCACCCCCCTCCCCTCATCCCTTCCCCCCTACTTTCCTGTAGGGTAAGATACCCAATTGAGTGTGTATTTTTTTCCCTCCTTCTGATAAATCCAATAAGAATAAGGTTCACTCATTCCTTCTCACCTCCCTTGTCTTCTGCTCTGTCATAAAAGCTTTTTGTTGCCTCTTTTGTGTGGCATAAATTACCCCATTTCATCTCTCTTTTTCCTTCTCCCAATATATTCCTCTCACCCCTTAATTTTTATTTTTTCGATATCACCCCCTTCATATTCAACTCATTTTGCACCCTCTCTCTATTTCTCACTCAGGACACATTAGTGATGGAAGTATTAAATTAGGATACAGAAAGTTAAAAAAAAAAACTATTACTCAAAAAGAATGTTGCTTGAGAATTCTTGCTTGGGAAATTTTCCATTTCTGAATAAAACGATCACGGTAAAGGTAATTTGGTCTTGTTTAAATGCTTTTT
The DNA here is from genome assembly GCA_028627135.1 of Pseudochirops cupreus. Classification (NCBI taxonomy): domain Eukaryota; kingdom Metazoa; phylum Chordata; class Mammalia; order Diprotodontia; family Pseudocheiridae; genus Pseudochirops; species Pseudochirops cupreus. Next base: position 28,251 of record JAQQSU010000263.1, read on the forward strand.
AGTCATCATTAGTAATATCCTCCACCAATTCCTTTACAATATTTACAACTACTAGAACAATAAAATTTATGAACATATATGTACATCTATCCGTAAGAATGTATATATGCATATATATGCATATATATTCACATGTATACATACATATACTCACATATTATCAGTGTATGTATTGATAACACAATATTTAATGTGAAGGATTAAGAAAATATCCCATTGTTAGAAGTAGATGCTTCTTCTGATCTTTAAAGGAAGCTTAAAATACTAAAAGGAAAAGATGAAGAAGTAGTACATTTCAGAAAAAAGGGATATACCCAATATATTCAGAAAATATTGCATGTCTATAGGGTAGTTTACTGTACTTAATTACATCAATCTCATGTTATGTCTGAGTGTTTAGTGATCCCTATTCTCCTCTCTGATGACCAATGGTTATTCCTCAGTATCTTATTTTCAAGCAGAACCTCTCAGTATTCCAAGACTTTCCCCCAAATACTAGGTGTAGGTTAGGAAAATCTGAAGAAAGTACACCAGGGGAAACTTGATATTCAAGAATCGTAAATTTAAAAGATTATTGTATTTTGCTTGTTACTTTAAGGAGATGAGTTTTATGGTGATAGGACAAAAGCCAGTATATCCTACGTAGTAAAGAATAAGGATATTTGGGCAGCCAATATTTTTTTAAGGTTTTCACGTTCTTGTTTCACTTAGACATGGATTTACAACAGTGTGACACATATGATGTAGTCAAAAGTCTAAACACCAGATGAGTATTACAATATTACAAGTACTGAATGGGTGCATTGTTAATTTAAGGCAGTGGTTCTCAACTTGTGGGTTATGTTCAATTTGTAACAATGAAAATACATCCTGCATATCAGATATTTACATTATGATTCATAACTGTAGCAAAATTACAGTTATGAAGTAGCAACAAAAATAATTTTACATTTGGGGGTCACAACAACATGAGGAACTGTATTAAAGGGTCACGGCATTAGGAAGGTTGAGAACCACTGATTTGAAGGAATAGAACCATAAATTACAGCAGAATATTTAAGCAAAATATGTTGTTATTGTGATTGTTTAGCTTTTGCTGTTGTAGTAGCTGTTTTGTTGACAATAGTGATGATGATGGTGATGGCGGTGGTATACTTTAATGAAAAATTATTTTTCCATTAACTTCCTGAGTCTTCCTACACATCATTATTCCTCAGATTACATATTAGGGGATTCCACATGGAGAAGACAAGTATATAGAAAACAGAGCACACGCTGATGGTAAAGCAGTAGCTTTTACTTTTGGGTATAGAGTAGAGGAAAAGGATTGTTCCAGAGAAGATTCTAACAGCTGTCAGTTGAGAGGCATAAGTAGAGATGGCCTTATGCTATGCCCTAGCAGTATGCATCCTCATGGCAATTATAAAAAGAAAAACATAAGAGGTGAATATGAGCCCATGTGCTCAACTTATTAAAATTTGAGATTATAAAAAGTATCAGCTCACTGAAGTGCTTATCAGAGCAGGAGACTGTCAGAGTATGTCAAAATATTCAGATAAAAATGTTAATGATACTAGTCCCACAAAAAGAAAATGCAAGAAGAGAGCATGAAAAGATCAGAGAGAAGGGTATGCTCCAGGAATATGCAGAGGTCATCATCAGGGAGAGGCCCAAGCTGAGTGAGGCCAGAAGAACTTCTGGGAGCCACCCTCTGGGGGTTGAACTGAGAACTGAGAACTCCTGAGAATTGAGAAGAGAGGAGAACTGGGAGGAAACATGACTGTGGTGCTGGTAATCTGTCTGTTTTGATGTTACTTTGTCAGGTTCTTCTGCTGATAGAGGACCTTGCTGTTGGTTCAGAAGCCCTAGAAGAGGATGTTCTTGTTGTATGTTTACGGAAATCCTGGAGGAGGTGTTGCTGATGTTTTCAGGGGACCTCGGACTGTACTGATGATTTGTGCTGATTCCTCAGACCTTGTTGTTGGGTCTAGGTTGATTTCACAGGCAGAGGGTGAATTGATGAGGACCTTGGAAATGTGTATGTTTGTCATTGTGTCTTTGTTAAGTTGTGTCTCCCTGGGAACAGAAGCTGCTGAGAACTTGCCTCAGGTCAAGATGAAGCAAAGACCTCTCCTTGGGAATTGAATGCTGTGATGATATTGTAACCTAGTTGTGACCTAAGGATGGATGGCCTTTGTGATTTCCACTGACCCTTGAGAGGGTGCTTGGTGTTGATGGATGGTCTTGTAATTCAGTTGTGATCCAGGGTCGAAAACTTTTGACCTTTGTACTTTGTGACTGACCAAATGAATGTACTTTGTTTATGACTGAAACTCATCTCCAAATGAGGACTTATTAAATGATTGAGTTACTCTGTATTTTGATTTCCTTTTCTGTGAATGTTTTGCCTTAATTAGTTATTGAATAAATGCGTGGTTTACTGTGCTCTTAATCTGAACTTTGTTAAGTTGCTTGTGCTTGGTGTTACAATGACACAAGTAGATACAGACATTGTCTTATCTTCTACACTAAGTTTTTCTGCAACTTTGGTGTCACAGCAGTGGAATAAAAGTAATTCAGACAGAACAAGTGTTTAAGGGAAAAAAAAAATACATCAGATTTTGTGACTTGGATTTCACAATAATGATTGCTATCATTCCAAGAATCCCCATCACAGTGATCATTAAGATGGCCAAGGAAAGCAGAAAGAGGAGAATTTGAAATTCTGAGTATTCCAAGAATCCCAAGAAAGTGATTATGACTACAGCACTCTGATTTCTGTCAGAGATCATAAGGGCTAAAGTCAAAAAGAATTTGAAAGGTAATCCTCAAACATAGAATAGTACATGACATTTAAAGGAATTGATAATTTCCTTGATGAAAGACAATGTTTCATAGTGGACAAAGGTTCAACCTTGAAGTGAGAAATTCCTCAATTCTTATCTTATTTCTGACATATAGTAACTTATTACTCAATTAACCAGTTAACCTCTTGGTGGGCTAGGGAAATCACTGATTCTAAAAGGTACAGGTCAGATACCAATGTATTTTAGAAGGGTTGATTTTACAGTGAAAGCTATTTATAGCAAAGAAGGTAGAGATCTAGGCCAAAGTGTTTCTCCCAGTTCATTGAACTTAGTAAATATTATATAAATATATGCTACTATTAAGTGTATTATGTGCTAGAAATACAAAGAGTAATTTTAAGAAGTCCTTGATTTAAAGGAGATGGTGTAATATAATGAGAGATCATAAAAACAATTAAGATTTACAAGTCTATAAATTATATGTCTATGTATGTATATTATACACACCCATATGTTTTATATATGATGAACTGGAGGTGATTAAAAGGGAGAAAGGAGTAACATTAAGGAGTAATCCAGAAAAGCTTCTGTAGAAAATAGGGTTTTAAATGGTTCTTGAAGGAAATCAGTGACGCAATAGGCCAAAACAAGCTAGGAAATCATTCTATATCTTAAACCCAGACTAATAGTATCTCTGTACAGCATTGTTTGCT
>JAQQSU010002630.1:0-14613 GCA_028627135.1 Pseudochirops cupreus
TAAAATTAAAAAAAAAAGAAAATAAAGGACGAACAACAAACAAGAAGGCAAATGTCTCTTAAGATACATGCCTTTAAGTAGGGTCTCAGGGACCAGGAATTTTATTTCCCTCTTCCCTTTCAAAGCAGCTTATGCCCTTTCAGGGACATATGGAAGTGGAAGAGAAAGAATTCTAACAAAAAGAAGAAAAGGAGAAAAGAGTGAGGAAAGAGATTGCTAGGAATTCAAGGTTGCACTGACCAATTTCAATCAAGGATGCTTATGTAAAATCTTGGTCCTATTCCTGATAAAATCTTTACAGAGAATTAAATATAAGTATATCCACCTCAGATATGATGAGTGACAATTATATTGGTCTCTAAGCCTGAGAAAAGGACAAGCAGACATACACACACACACACACACACACACACACACACACACAGAGTCAGTATCTCTGACATTTCAAAAGGGTATTACTAAAGTAGAATCCACGAAGTACTGGCCTTAGAGTCAGGAAGAACTAAGCTTGAGTGTTGCCTTAGTTGTTTACTAGCTGTGTGACCCTCAAATAATCAAATACCTTTCTTTACCCTCAATTTTCTCAGCTATAAAATAAAGATACTAATAGCACCTATTTCACAGGATTGTAAGGAAGATTAACAAGAATATATTTATGGACATATGTATATATTCTTATTTATGTATAATATATATGCAAACATATCCATGTCCATGCATATATTTGCAAAACTTAAGCACTAGAGAAACATGAGCTTGCTATTATTATTGCTCAACCACGTTACTAAGGAGAATGTCTTCTTCCCTAACCATTCCACTAGTTCACATTTTGTATTTGCAAAGCACTTTTTTGAGAGCTCCCTCCACAAGGTAGGGAATGCCAGAAGCCTTTAGAAGGTAGCTGACTTTCTGAAGATCACAGATGGAATGAATTAGTGGCAGAGTGAGCTTTAGGAAATGGGTCTCTTCACCTCGAGTCCAGGTCTTGCTTTTGTGTTCCACCCTGTTCCTACTTAAACCAGGACTCATGGTATTTGACAATATTCTCTATATGTCCAGTATTGTATTAACAGTCAATTCTGACCATAGATTAACAGACGTAGAGCTATACCTATACCTACAGTTCCTGTAGTCCAACTCTCTCTTCTCATTCTCCAGATAAGAAAATTGAGGCTCAGAGAGAGGAATAAAATGACCCAAAGTTGCATAGGTGTTAGTAGAAGACACAGGATTTGATCCTAGGTCCTCTGTGTCAAAATCCAGGAGTAGTAAGCTCTGAGAAGGTCACAAATCATTATTCATTTTATAGACAACTCTTTTGTGTTAGTTTCCAATGCAATTAGACACTGTCTGGAAAACAGATGAAAGGTGGAATGTTTTCACACATGAAAATATATAGAGAAAATATGTTTCATAAGTAGTTGCATTATTCACTAAAGCTTGAAATTATATGGTGGGAAAGGGATAAAGTAGGAAAAGGAGAGATTGATTATAAAGGCTGATTGGAAATCTCCAGTCATCCGGAGTCAGCTTTGCATCTATGTACATTATGTGGGGTGTGGTAAGGAAGAGGAGGCAAATCAAAGGGCCCCATATGGGTGCTGCATTTATTCTGAGTAATAACTTGCTTTGGGTCCTGTATTGGTGTCTCCATTATGACTGTGTGAACATTGTGGGACAGACTTCAAAGATGCTTTTGCAACCTAGTTAGTGACTATCTCTGCTCCTCCCATAGGTGAAGGTTATCAGTGATGACAGGTGGGAGGTAATGACAGAGGAAGTAATGGGATTAGCTACAGAAAGAAATCTTGATTATGAGATCTTTGGTAACATAAGGACATTTATTTCATAATAATCCTGGGATGATCTTTCTTTCCATGGGGAAACTTGTTACTGAAATCCTGACATTACATCCAATCATGGATGATATATGTAGACTTCAGACTAACCACCTCCTTTGTGTAATGTCCTTATTGTGACATCCCATAAAGTGAATTAGGTGTTGAGAGACTGAAAAAAGAGAAGCCGGGTATTTAGCAATGAGGGCAATGATGAAGTCAAACTAGCAAACAATAGTCAGAGATCAAAGGGGGACGGTCTATGAATGTGTGTAAGATGAGTATCATAGTAATCCACATATCCTAGAATGTAGTTTGCCAATAACCCAGAAGCAGATTTTGACTAAACCCAAGGAAGAATTTCCTGATATTTAGAATCGTCCATCGATGAAATGGATTGCTTTAAAAACTGGTCATTTTCCTGTCACAGGAAGTACTCAAGTAGAATCTGGATGGCCTCTTGTTAGGGATATCTGGTACACTGTAGGCATTTCATAAATATGTGTTTGTTAATTGATGACAAGGTAGGGAGAGTTCCTGCTTCAGGTAAGGAATGGGCTAGGTGCTCTCTAACGGATCTATGTTTCAAGGATGGTTTATGTCCCTTAAGACTTCCCTGTTCTTGGTACTTGAGTTGGGACTATGAAGGATGAGAATTTTTTTTTTAACCCTGAGGGAAGAATGGCACATGCAATGCATTTGGATCACTTCATGCTCCTTCCTTGTAGAGTCTCAGGCCGAAGAAGCATAAGGCCTTGGCTGTGTGCCCTAGAGAAAATTGGGATTTGAGCTAGAGGAATTCTAAAATCCTTTCCAACTCATGGATTTGAGGATCTTCTGCCTAGATGATCTCTATGTTCCTTCCTGTTCTATAGTTTGGCAATTCTAATACTACACTGTGCTTGTTTCTCCTCTTTCCAGACAGACATCTGTGTGCTTAAGCTAAGGAAAGTCAACATCTGGAGCAAGCTTTTATAAAATGGCTACATAGGAACAGATTGGCTGCAGAGCCAAGTTTCTGTAATGATTCCAGTTGGTGGGGGAAAAGAGACACAGACCAGAGGACTACTTCATTGACAGTTCCTAGTTTGATGAAGAAATACTCCTCAACAAGAAAATAATTGTCTATCACTTGCTACTTATCTCTTTGGAGAGATCATGACACAGTAAGTAGGATACTAGACAGAGTATACTTGACAGACCTGGGATTAATTGCTGCTTTTGACACATACTGGTTTTTTTTGACCCTGGGAAAGTCACTTAACCTCTCAATGCCTGAGACAACTCTCTAAGATTATAAATTGTAGAAAAGTTACTGATCCATGGAGGAATTTTTTTTTCTTAAGGAGAGTTTCTCATACTGATTAAACAATCTATCTGTACCCCCCCCCAAAAAAAAAAGAATTCTTACCCTCAAGAAGATTATAGTCTAGTTGAAAGAGAATCTTGATATCCAATTTAGGAATTGTATAAGACAGAATATAATCAAGCATTAAGTTGATATGGGTCCATTATACACAAGAGGAACTTGAACTTGAGAGGGAAAGACAGAGAGAGAGAGACAGAGACAGAGACACAGAGAGAGAGAAGAAGAACAACAAGAAGAACAAGACGAGGAAGACAAGGGGGAAGACAAGGAGGAGAGTTGTTAACGGATTTCATAGACAAAGTGGAACTTGAGCTAGTTCTTACAGAATGGAAAGGTAGGAAGAAAGGAAATTATCCAGGCTATGGAAATAGTATAAACAAGGATGAAGAGACAGAAATTTGTATAGTATATATGAAGAACTTTAAGGAAAATTGTTTTAGAAAAAAAATTGGCAATAAACACCTCTAATATGGCAGCATGGCCCAATGGAAAGATTATCAACTTGAGTTAAAGGATTTGGATTCAAATGCCACCTCTGATGTTTACCACTTGTGTGATGTTGGGCAAGTTAATTAACTTTCTTAGGGCTCTATTTCCTTTTCTGTAAAATGAGGGAATTTGCCTGTGAGTTCTTTTCTTGTTATATATCTACGTTCCTAAGGGAGTATTTTTTAAATTGAATTCTCCTTGTGTCATTCAATTTATGATACTATCCTGAGAGTAGAATGCAAGCTCAGAAGAGTATCACACAACCCAACCACCGGAAAAAATGACAGTGGCCCATGGGAGTTCTGTAATAACAATGAGTCAGAACTGGACCCTTTCCCCTGGGTTAGTGTCTCTAGGAAAAACAGCCTCTCATTTTTCATCTGAGTAGCAAGATGAAGACAGACATTTAATATGAGGGAACTTCTAACTCAAGAAGCCTAATCTGAGTTCTTCTCTCTTGAATTGTGAGAACAATCAGACTTTGTGTGGTGATCAGGTGCCCATTTAAGACCTAAGAGGCCTGAAGTGTTCTAAGGCTGTCAGAAGACGAAAGGCTCGATGACAGCTTTGCTTAACACCTTAGGAGGCATTGCCTTGCCAGAACGATTGAAGAGAAAGATAAACAAGCCTCAAGACATGATCTTAAGGAAGCTGCACCCAAATTTCTGGAAGTTCCCAGGGCAAAACATGCCTCTCCCTGGTAGGAAATGCACAGCACAATAAGCTTAGTTCTTTCCAATGAAAGGTTTATAACCTCAGAACTGTGGTAATGAGGTCAGACCCAGTCACATAAACAGAATGTCAGAGCTGGAAGGGATCTCAAAGGTCATCTAGGCTGCCTCATACCTGACCAGCAAGTGTCTCTACAAAATTCTTAATCTTTGGATATATAGCTTGTAGTCTTCTGGAAATGGGGGCTCTTACTACCTTCCAATGAAACACATTATATTTTTTGTTGTCTTTTATTTTTTCAGTCATGTCTGACTCTCCATGACCCCATTTAGGGTTTTCTTGGCAAAGATAGTGGAGTGGTTTATCATTTCCTTCCCCAGCTCACTTTACAGATAAGGACACTGAGGCAAAAAGGGTTATACTGACTTGCCCAGGGTCACTCAGCTAGTGGGGTGTTTGAGGCCAGATTTGAAGTCAGGGAGATGAGGCCTCTTGACTATAGGCCCAGCATTCATATCTACTATGTCACCTAGTTTCCACTCCATCCTACTTTGGTATTACTCGAATTGTGAGGACACTTTTAATTGTCGTTCACCTGAAATCTGATTGTTCTCAACTGCAAACCATTGCTCCTACGTGTGCGCTTTGGGACAAAATAGAGCAAATTTAAACTGTCTTTTAAATGACATCTCTTCAAATACTTGTAACAGTCATCATAAACTATTCACATCTTTCTCTCCCCGGCCCAGGCCCCAGCTAGGCAAACTGTTACTTTAATCCTTTTTTGACATGTTCTCCAACCAAGATTATCACTGGCCATTTCCCCCCATGTGTGTTCTTCTGTATCAATGTCCTTCTTCAGATGTGGTGCCCTGAACTGGACATACACCTCAGGATTATCCCCTCCCTCATTTTGAACAGTATTTCTTTTAATGAGAGCTTGAAGGCAAATCAGCCCCAACACGTTTGTATATCAAATAAATGTGAAATGGAACAGATTTTTCAATATTTCTACATTAATCTACTTTCTTCATTGATGGCTGACTAACCACTACAATTTGACTCACAGACCTCTATACTTGATATACTGAACAAATGAAAAGGCACTTAAGAAGATGAATCCACAAAAGATTGAATGGGCCTCTTAATACATATAGAGAAGACATCTATGTTAGAGGTTACACAATGTTAATGGTATTCAGAATTTTATTTTCTGGATACAGCAAAGTGATGCAGTATGGCTAATGCACAGAGTATATGCAGTGAAATCAGGAAGACGTAGCTAGGTTTAAGTCCCTCCTCTGAGACATGTTGGTGGTATGGCCCTGGCAAAGACACTAAATCTAGTGCCCTTGACCATTCAATAAGGCTGGAAACTGCTTAAAACAGTGGTTCTCAACCTTCTAATGCCGCGACCCTTTAATACTCGTACGTGGGCGTATCTGCATGTGGGCAGACCCACCTGGAGATAGATAGAGGAGCGGTGTCTCGGTTCCTAAGACCATTGGAAATATGTGTTTTCTGATGGTCTTAGGCAATCCCCAAAGGCGTCGCAACCCACAGGTTGAGAACCACTCGCTTAAAAGGTGCTGCCCTGTTTTTTATAAAGGCAGCTTTCCCACCCAGAGTTCTCAATATCAAGGAAGTCTCAGGTTCTGTCCCTATCCCTATCAAAAGGGGAAGATCTGCAGAAATTAAAGGGAAAAAAATGTTGGTTTTGATGGGCTGCCATAGATAAATAATTTATCACCCATTAATCAACCTACTCATGATAATCATCTCCCTATTTAGCTGGCTCAGAGTACAGACTGGGACTGTACTCAAAGTAATAGAAACTGCTATGGTTTATTTTCCTGTCATGTAGTCTTTTAACAAATGGGATCAACTCAATCCTATACAAAGGCACCAGGGAAGTCTTTCTACCAAGAAAAAAGGTGACCAGGAGAAGGAAACCAGTAACTACCATGCCATATGTTTCCTTTTCCATGGATATTCAGGCAGTTTAAAAATCTGGGCACAGCAGCTTGTCCCATTGCTGTTCTGAACCATATTCAAATGTGCTCAACTCCACAGAGACAAATGTGAGGTATTCTTTGGGATGCCTATTCATACAGAACCTTTAGTTGGTTATTACTCTGTACCCTCCCATTACACAGGCTCAAAACCGAGATGAATTTCACTGAAAAAATATGCAGTATTTGGTTTAAACATGAGATGCCAAAGTTCTTTGTCTTGCTGAGGAATGAGTGTTTTTGCAGGATAGAAGCTAGAAAAATAGAAACTTTCTTATTTTCAAATACTTTCCAGAGCTAATAAGAGATGAGAGGCACTTACTGCTGTCACAACCACTGTATGGAGCAAGATGAATTTCCTTTTTCTCAAGGGACTAGCAGAATAATTTACATAGCAATTCCATTTCTGGGTTTGGCAAATTCCAAATCATATCAAGTGCCATTCCTACATAAGCCTTTCCTGATCTCCTAGAATTACTCTGTATCTGGGAAGGGAAGAAAATAAGCAATTATTAAGTGCCTGCAATGTATTATGTGCCTTGCACTGTGCTAAATCCTTTACAAATATTATCTCGTTTGATCCTCACAACAAACCTGGGAGGTAGGTGTAATATAATTCTCATTTTATAGTTGAGGAAACTGAGGCAGACAGAGGCTAAGTGACATGTCCAGCATCACATAGCTAGTAAGTAGATGAGGTTGTATTTGAATTCAAGTTTTCTGAACTCCAGAGCCAGCTTTCAAAATATTGCTCCACCTAGTTGTCTCTGTTTGCATTTCCTATATATTCGCCTTTACTTGGTTGAGAACAGGTCTAGCTTCAACCAGTAGAATGTAAACTCCTTGAGGGCAGTACCCATATTCATTTTTTTTTGTCTGCATGTTCCTATAGTTCCTTCCATATTTTAAGTGACTCATAAATTATTGTCACACTAAAAAGAATTATATATGAACTTTGCTATGGCCACATGGATGGTGTACTGTCTACTGTTCATGATCCTTTCATGGGACTAAACAGAACTGAAAGAGACCTCAGGAGCCTTCTAGTCCAACAGAGTGGTGCAAAGCTTTATCTCATTCCTTGTTGTATTTTTTCCCTAAGGAGACTGTGTGCTTCCTGAGGGCAAGGATTGCACCACATACTTTACATAGAGCAATCACTAATAGTTCACATATTAAGTGTTTTCCTTCATGATTTTTTTGAAATTAGGTAAGGCTGGGTACCCCATTTTACAGATGAGGAAGCTGATATTCAGAGAAATGACTTGTCCAGGTGTTCTCATGTAACCGATAAGTATCTAAACAGTGACTAGAACCCAGTTCTTTTTTCACTCAGACTAGCTTCCTTTGTGAAACAATTGCTATGTGCAAGACCTTGTGGGGAATACAAAAAATAACAGACTTCTTCCCTTAAGTAGTTCAGGTGTCATTGGAAAGACAAGGACTGAACTATTTTCATTAATCTAGAACAGTGATTTCTTTAACATATACTAATGTTTAGTGAGGGCACATCCTCTGCCAATGCAGAACACGTCTGCCTCTTATAATTTCTAGGTAAAGATCTGCTAACATGACAGAAAAGGCAAATTACAAATGCTAGAAGGGGTATGGAAAAATTGGGACACTAATTCGCTATTGAAGGAGTTGTGAACTGATCCAACTGTTCTGGAGAAATACTTGGAATTATGCAAAAAGGGCTAAAAAACTGTGCATGTCCTTTGACCTAGTAATATCATTACTACATCTATATACTAAAGAGGTCAAAGAAAAGGGAAAAGGGCCTATTTCTACCAAAACATTTATAGTGGCCCTTTTGTGGTGACAAATAATTGGAAGTTGAGTGGAAGACCATGAAATTGGGGAATGGTTGAAGAAGTTGTGGTATATGATTGTAATGGAATACTATTGTGCTATGAGAAATGATGAAGGGTCTGTTTTCAGAGAAATTTGAGAAGACTTATATGAATTGATGCAAAGTGAAGTGAGAAGAGCCAAGAAAACATTGTACACAGTAACAGCCGTATTATAATGACAATCAATTGTGAAAGAGGTAGCTACTCTAATCAAGACAATCAGTGATCAAAGACAATTCCAAATGACTTATGATGAAAAATGCTGTCTACCTCCTGAGAGAGAACTGATAAACTTTGAGTACAGATTGAAGTATTTTTAAAAACTCTCTATTTCTTGCCTTTTCTTGGTGTGTGTGTGTGTGTGTGTGTGTGTGTGTGTGTGTGTGTGTGAAAGACATGACTAATATGGAAATATGTTTTGCATGACTTCACATTTATAATTGATAGCATATTTCTTGCTTCTCAAGGGGTGTGGGAAGGATGGAAGGGAGGAAGAGAATTTGGAACTCATTTTTAAATGAATATTAGAAATAAATAAACATTAAAATATAATCTCTACCTAACTTCCTTCAAGATTTGGATCTAGTGTCACCTTCTAAGGGAAATCTTTCCTACTGCTTGCAGATGCTAGTATCATTCACCTAAAAGTATCATCTACATACATACATACCTGCCTCCCTTTACTAAGCTCCCCCATAGCACTGATTGCTTCTGTCTTGTTGGTGTTTCCCTAATCCCTAGCACAGTACCTGACATATAGTAGGCAGTTAATAATGCTGGCTTAGACCAATAGACAACTGTTTTGCAAGTTCAATTCTTAGAAAGTTGCTTGGGGTCACCAAGAGGTTAATGTGTGATTTCCCCAGGGTCACACAGCTGGTACATGTCAGAGGTGGGACCTAAACCAGGTCTTCCTGAATCTAAACCCTGTTCTCTCTGCATAATGGTACATGACCCTTTTTATGAAGGGTTCAGTAACAGTACAGATTACATACTATTGAAATTTTTTTAAAAAATAAGTGTTTTAAAGCCACACATGATCAATTGTTAAAAGTTTGGACTAGATACTAAGGATTCTAGGAATTCATAGAAAGAAAAAATGACAGCCCTAATAACTGATGCTTGGGATGGTTCTTTGCAAATCATTTTCATGTGAATATTATTATTTCCACTTTGCAGGTGACAGAACTGATGCCTGGACTGGAAATGTTCATTTACCTTGTCCAGTATCAAACAACGAGTGATTAACTGTGATTGAACCCTTGGTTGTATTGCTCCCTAGTTAGTACTCTTCCCACTGTACCATAGCTAGTTATGACAGGGAGACTTCATGAAATAGAAGGGTTTCAAGGATAGGTAGACTATGGCTGAGCAGGAAAAAAAAGAGGGGGTGATATTCAAGGGAAGAGGGAGAATGGTATGATCAAAGTTCAGAAATAGGAAAATGCAAAATCTATTCTGTTTCCCATTGGTCCTAGGATAATGCTAGGCCTGTCAAAGATATTCAGTTGAATTTAGTAAAAAAAAAAAGAAAAAGTCATCTATTACAATCCCCTAGTGAAAAAACTTTAAAGTCATTGCCTGCCATTCTTTAGGCAGTTAGGCAAAAATGCTGTTTTTTTGTTTGTTTGTTTTCTGAAACTAATAGTATGCTTGGCACTATGGGTGATAGAAAAATGTAGAAATGATCAATGCCACCTTCTGGAAAGTGACCATCTAAGACTAGAATATCTGAAATAAATGCATGTAAAAGAAAAGAATGGGGGTCAATAACATTGAGGAACATGGATTTGACTAAAAGGAAAAAAATCACCAAAATTAATCTGGAATAATTTACTATATGATGAGTAATTCAGAAAAAGGGAGGTGATCAGTATAACTACAAAAATGCAATGTATGTGTGTTATTGTGTGGTGTGTGGTGTGTGTGTGTGTGTGTGTGTGTGTGTGTGTGTGTGTGTGATTTGGTGCAGACAGGTAAGTGGAAGATCTTAGCGCTGGAGATATGCTGTGGGGAACAAAAAGTACAGTGAGTTATTATAGGATATAGGAACTCAAAGAGCTGTCAGAGGTCATCTACTAGAGCAGTGGTTCTCAACCTTCCTAATGCTGTGACCCTTTAATACTTGTATGTGGGCGTATCTGCATGTGGGTACACCCGCCTCGAGATGGATAGAGGAGCAGGGTCTCGGTTCCTAAGACTATCGGGATTATGTGTTTTCCAATGGTCTTAGGCGACCCCTGTGACCCCTGTGAAAGGGTCATTCCATCCTCGAAGGGGTCACAACCCACAGGTTGAGAACCACTGTGTGTAGTCAGTATTTGAACTCTGTAAAAAGTTTGCAGTTGTTGCTTAATCACTAAAAGGATTACATCCTAGCCTTAAGACCATCCAAAGAACAGGGGTTGGTTGTATACATGATGGTTTTAATGTGACTCTAGGAAAAAAATAAAATAAAAATAAATCTAATGGCAGCAGTTCAGGTGATGAATGTGGCAAGAGGATCTTCTCTGCTGTTAAACCATTCTGGGGAAGTATTAGCCAGAAACTATCACACACTATGCATGGTAACATAGTGCCTTGACTTGTTAAAATTAAAATTTTATTATCCAAAACTCACAAACCCAAGTAAGTGTAACTGAAATGTAAATAATTAAACTTTCAAATGATGCTTTTGATGTTTGTAGCCTTCATCCCTCTGAAGTCATTAAAGCTTAAAACCACACTATAACTTTGGGGGTATGCCATACATACAAAGATTGCTTTGTGAACCTTAAAGAGTTTTATCAATGGCAGCTAGTATTATAACTAATATATTTGTACATATACACACAGTGTTTATAAATGACTTCACAAATATTTTATTTGAACCTCAAAGAAACCCTAAGCCAGATCAACATTACAGGTATTATTATCCTCAGTTGACAGATAAGGAAACTAAGGCTCAGAAAAGTTAAGCAACTTACCCAGTGTTCTAATGCTAGTGTCAGAGTTGAGAGTCAAGATACATGTCTTTCTGACTTCAAATTCTGCTTTCCATCCATTACAGTACTCTGAATGGATAATTGCTAAATCTCTTCCAATTCAAACAGTCTGTGAGTCCACAAAGTGTTATAATTCACACTGGACTTAACTTACAAAAAATAGACGTTGGCATAAAAGTTTGTGTTGTGTTTTTTTTTTAACAGAGATTTTTATTGTTGAACACGGCTAGTTAAGTTACTTTATGATACCTTTTCTTTGGAAACTACTGATTTTAGCCTTACTGTTTCCTACAAGTAAGGCTTTGGGGAAAGAAATTCTATCTGACTACTTTTTCCATAAGGGACATTTCTCTAGTATTTAATTTTTTACAAATACTAAATCTGTGAAGTTAGAATAAGTTAGACACTCCCTCTATAAGGCACTTTTTTCTTCTTACAAAGCCTCCAAATGCTGAACTCCTTAAAACAGATGAATATGCCTACAGTGAAAATAAAACTAGATTGGATGTCCATGTATGAAAACACTAATTTTTAATGCAGTAACCTTGTTGTGTTTTTTTTTAAGGGGGTGGGGAGAACCTAGAAAATTGCTATACTAAGAACTGCTTTTGCACAAAGTTTTATCACCAATAATTCAACCAATAGGTGATCCAATAAATATGCCTTGATAAGGAGGATCACAAAGAATTGTACATGACTGAAAAATGACTGAATGAAAAAGAAATGTGGTATCATGGATAGAAAGGCAGTCTTGGAATCTAGAAGATCTGGGTTTGAGTGATGCCTTTGACACGTAGTAGCTATGTCACCTTAGGCAAGTCATTTAATACCTCAGAGACCCTTGGGCAAATTGCTAAGATTTTACATTACAAGTTAACTATCATCTGACTAAATGGAGGAATCTCCCATAATGGCACATCCCTATGAAGCTAAAACAGGCCTCAACAAAATAATAATAATAATAATAATGATTAAGGCAATGTAGAATAATGAAAAGAACATCCTATATAAAATTAAAGTCTAGAAGCTTTTTTTCCAGGCCTGAGATATGTAGCTCATAAGTAGTAAAGGTAAACCTTGAGTTCAGTTCCTATTACTCTGAATCCAGAATGCTTTATACTATCCCAAATTGAGCACTGGATTTAGAATCATTAGTCCTAGGCTTAAATTAGGACAAAGCTGGGTACTTTACCAATCAGACTGAGTTGCTTCATCTGCAAAATGAAGGAATTGGGCTAGATGTTCTTTAAGATTTCTTCCATATTTAAAATCTTATGACCCTATGAACATCTGCCTCAATCGACCTTAATGGAACTGTGACAATACAGAAAGAGATGAGTCAAAAAAGACTTACTTGTAAAGGGCCTAGGTGGAGACTGGTAGAAGGCCCAGTGATGGCTGTCACTGTGGAGGGCTCAGAGGGTATTGAACTCAAGTTTGTATAATAAGGAAGGCAGTATTGAAGTTGGGATGATGAGACAGAATGGAAGACCAGATCTTTATGGAGAGATGAAGAATGGTAGTGTAAGTACAACTGAATTTGTAGAGCTTGAAAAATGGCAGGCCTAGCAATTTTATGCATTGGGATAGTCACGTGTCAGCAGAACTATTTCAGGGGTTCATTTTCATTAAATATTGAGTTCAGAGAGTAGGAGAAATGCCTACATTATTCATCTCTTCTAAGGAATAATAGGGGAAAAAAAGTAGGCTAGGGAGAGTGACCCATTATGAAGACAAGAAAGGATATAAGGAGATAAAGATGAGGGACTTATGTGTTAATGGCAAGAAGATATTATAAAGATTTCTTAAAGAAGTAAATTAGGTCATAAAGCACTGGTTTGACTCTAGAGAATATAGTGAATCAGGTTAAAAAGTCCTAGAAAATTCGTTGTCATTTCCCCTCCCAGGAAGAACCGGTACCATTGTGTTCATAGTTCAAACAACTGTAGGGTAGTTAACAGCAAGAGCTAGTATGATATTTAGGGCTGGGCAAAAATCATTCTCTAGGGCTGTGAGCTCTAGACTAGAGGCAGGAGTCAAGGATATGGGGAAAAGAAGCCAGAACATTCCCCTTATGCTCTTGAGAAAACGTTCAAAACAAGAACATTTAGCTTGAGGGTATTCATTGGCAAACAACATGTGTTGGAAGAAATCCATAGTAGGGTTTTGAATAGTTGGGACAGTATTTATCATAGAAGGAAGCGATGTAAGGGATATGAGCCCAGGCAATGCCAGGTGTGAATGCTGCTTATTTAGATTAAGCTTCCTGTAAGGGCTTAGAGGAAAAGCCAACTTACTGCCACAGAACTGCCACTCTTTCTTCAAATTTAAAGTGAACTATATGTATTAAGCCCCTACTGTATATTAGAGGGTAAAGGGTTACAAAGATAAATGAGACTCAGTCTATCCATTCAAGGAGCTCATATTGGAAGACGAGAGATAAAAATTTAACCCTGATGTAAATTAGATTGTGATGAATATTAAAAGTGAAGTTCAAAGGAAGGAAAAGGGGGTGAAGCAGTAAGAGGGGGGTGGAGAGAGTGATCAGGGAAGTCTTTTTGGAGGAAGTAACATCTAAGCTGGACCTCAAGGGAAAGAAAACATTTTATTTTATTTTTTTATTTTTATATTTGTTTATTTTAACTTTCGACATTCATTTCCACAAAATTTTGAGTTCCAAATTTTCTCCCCATTTCAACCCTTCCCCTCACCCCAAGATAGCAAGCATACTGATTACTCCTTCCCCAGTATTCCCTCTTTTTTACCTCCCCCTATCTCTTCCCTTAGCCCTTTTCCTCTTACTTTCTTGTAGAGCAAAATGGATTTCTATACTGCGTTGCTTGTATATCTTATTTCCCAGTTACATGTAAAAACATTTTTTTAACATTTGTTTTTAAAACTTTGAGTTCCAGATTCTCTTCCCTCTTCTCTCCTCACCCACCTCCACTGAGAAGAAAAGCAATTCAGTATAGGTTATACATGTGTAGTCATGCAATACATCTCTATAATAGTCATACTGTGAAAGATTAACTATATTTTCCTCCATCCTATTCCACCTCCCCATTGATTCTATTTTCTCCTTTGACCCTGTCCCTTTTTGAAAATGTTTGCTTCTGACTACCCCCTCCTCCAATCTGCTCTTCCTTCTGTCATCCTCCTCTCTTTTCCTTTTCCCTTCTACTTTCCTGTAGGGTAAGATACCCAGTTGAGTGTGTTTATTATTATCTTCTTAACCCAAATCCAATGAGAGTAAAGTTGACTCATTAGCTTTCACCTCCCTGCTCTTCCCCTCCATTGTAACAGCTTCTCTTCCCTCTTTCCTGTGAGGTAATTTACCCTACTCTATCTCTCCCTTTCTCCTTCTCTCAATATGTTCCTCTCTCACCTCTTAATTTT
>JAQQSU010002631.1:0-14613 GCA_028627135.1 Pseudochirops cupreus
TTTTGTGACAAAGGAGAGTTCTGTGGATGCAGGAGGAAAGATATTGGGAAATGTTTGTGTTGTAGAAGACAAAAGGTTTCAATGGAGTTTAATTTTTTTATTTTCCTGAAGAATGCCCTAGATCTAGAATCCTGGATTTTAGTCCTGTATTTGCTTCTAATTAGCTCTGTATTCTCAGACAGATTACTTCATTATCGTTCTGTTTCTTTAACTATATAATGAAAGTCCAACTAGTTTATCTTTAAGCTTCCTTTCAATTCTGACATTCTATGAGCCTGTGATCTGGAGATTCTTTAAAGCCAACTAGCCTGTTCATAGTGAACACTATTACTATGATCAGCATCATTCTGGATTTTTTCCAAAGGCAGTAAAGGCCTTTATGATGCAGTAAAAGGGTCATAAAGGTCCATTTTAGCTCTTTCCCTTTGTCCTTTTCCTCTGGTCCCTGATGTTTTTGATAATATGCACTAAAATCTCTGTTAGTGTAACTATACAAGTAAATACCTAATCAAATAATGACTTACATTAATACCGTGACTTACAGTTTACAAACCTTCATACATTTGTTATCTGATTAGATTATCAAATTTTCACAACTTAATTATATACTGCCTGATACTTGAATATCTCTATGATCTTACCAATATGTGTAATCCCTCCAACTGCGTATGTTGCATTCCATTCATGGTTCCTCATCCTCTTGAGCTCTATACACGTTTCCCCAGGAGTTCTCCTCAGGGCTCCACCTAAAATATTTTGAGTTTTCTCTAGATCTCTTGAAAGTATATAATGTAACAAAAGATGGCCCAGACTAGCCATCATTTGTCTCTTGCTTTTGCTCAATGACTGTCTAGTATTGCGTTCTCATTATTTTATGTTTATCTTCTCAAATTGATTATAAACATGTTGGGAATAAGAATTGTTTTCTTCTACTTCTTTTTAATCTTCCACAGGATTTATGTTGGACTCTCAGAAAATTATAGAAGGAGAAGAGATCCCAGAGATGAACTCATCACTTTCATGGCATGTGTTGGATCCATCCATGATCAATTCCATGTCCAATTCCGTTACTGTTTCTCTCACCTCTCCCAAATATACCATTTGTATTTTTAAAAGGCCTCATGAAGACACAGTATCTTAACCCAAATTAGTGTCCCCAGTAGTGAGACTTTTAGGCATTGTAATAAATAAATGGTGAAGATCTCTTGGAGTGAGGAATTGCAATCTGATGAGCACTCCCACCCCCATTTCATTATATAATGAGCAGTCTATCCCAGTTAGAGATAGGACTCACCTAGGACTCAGAATCTCATGATTCTGAGATCAGGGAGACTGACCAAACGGGCCTTACAAATATTATTCAAATATAATGGAGGAGGAAAGAGTCTATGACCAATCACGGCAGGGGAGTACAATAACCATATCAAATTGGGGGACATACAGGATAGCGCAATATAGCCTTGTTAGGTGCCTAGAGAGAGAAGAAAGAGTGCTTTTGTCTGACTGGCATAATAAGCTTTATTTCCAGTAGAGAGATTGCCCCCACTTTCTGAGGTGTTACTCTGTTATGAAGACATAACCATTATTATCCTTAAGTGCTCTGATACTGCAGGAAATAGTCCTGATATAGAACTAAAGAACTGGGAGGGGCAGAGAAATAACATTTATGCTACCCATAGTTCTTGATCTGAGACAAGAGACTAAGAAATGAAACAAGGCCCTGGGTTAAGTAATTTGTGCTCCAAAGACATCATCACCCTCAAATTTGGTAGGGCATTGTGAAGTCCATTAGTCAAGCTCAACTCTCAACCTGGGGAGGGGTAGAGAGAAATGACAGCATTCCAGGGAAATGATTAACAGAAGATTACTTGTCTTTGCCTTTGGTTTGATCTATTGTCATGGTGTCATGGATAAAGAATCAGTCTCTGAGCCAGAAGGATCTGGATTCAAATTCTACCACTGCTACATACTAGATACGTGACTCTGGACAAGTTACTTAACCTCTTCAGTTGTTTAGGTGATTTTCTGAGACATTGAAGAGATGCTTTGTCAAGTGAATAGAGAAAAGAGGCAAAGAAGGCTTCTGCCCTGCTGGGATCATGAGCTTTGTTCTTGGGAAAGGGTTTGTCGCCAGTTACTCAGATGCTTCTCTGCCAGAATTATTTTTCTCATTATTAAGACCAATATTATTTTCCTTAGGTATTTTGACACTTTAGAAAACAATCCTGAGTTATAACTTGCATTAATAAAGGGGCTTTCCTCACCTGAGAGTTCCTTCTACCAATTAAATCACCATTTTAGTCCCAGCTCCACTCCTAATCTATCACCCATAATGTGAAGGAGTGATAGTGGCATCTCTTTTGTTTTTGCTTGGGAATACATGTATATCCTCCAACTTATCTTCACATCTTCACTGTTGATCCTCAGTAGTCAACAAAAACAAACAAACAAACAAACATGACTTCTAATACCCTTAATTCTCTTAAAGTCTTATACTGAGTGTGGTCTAGTATCATGTACAATTTCACTGAGGCTTCCTATGGTTTTTGCTTACCATGTTGGCATTCCACCCAGGGAGCTCCCTGTGCTGGGCTGTATCTCCTTCCTACTCTGGCAAATTGGACTTGTGGTATGTATCGCACAATGTGATGAATCCATCCTCCTTGTCCATGTTTTCAATTGTCTTCCTTTTTTTGAGGATCTTTCTATGCCAAGTTCAAGTTGATTATTCATTCCTGCTACCCCAGGCCTGACATTGCCATGACTGGAGGGCAGCCCATCATCTAACTCTGGCAGCCAAACCTGCATTGAAGTTTTCCTGCAAACACTTTCCTCCTTGTCCAGGCTCTTTTGAAAAGTTCTCTCAGTTCTGGGGGACAGAGTGAAGAAGATAAGATCTCATTAAAACAAAGATTTATAAATACCTATAGAGGATTGGGTCTAGAATTTCTATAGAGTGGTTTAATGAGCTGGGCTAGATGATAGGGAATTATCTATCTATTTATCTGAAAGGTAGCCTTCATATAAATGTGGTATTTTCAACAATTGAGTAACTGAGCTTATAACTGATCTACTGCTGTCTAGAATCATATTTAGAAATTCCTATGTTTTGAGCATATTTGTTTAAAAAGTTTCTAAACTCCAGTTTTCCCACATGTTAAACAAGAGGGTTGGACTAGATGGTAACTAAGGTGCTTTCTGACTTTAAATCTGTGATCTTGTGAAGGTATGAAGTGGGAGTTTCAGGTGGAGGTGGGAGTTTCAGCAGCTGTAGTTCAGGGGATAGTCTGAACATGGATCAACACTTCTGGAAAATAGAATGGTCCACTTCCCAGAGAGTTGGCCCTTTGTCTGCACAGGGACTAGGGGAAAGGTAGTCCCAAGAAGAAGGGCACCATAGCAGTAGGACACTAAGGTTGCCAGATTAGGAGTGGTTTGCCATAAAACACCAGAGATTCCTGAATGCAGATTGGGACTCCCAGATCCACAGTGGATGTTCTTATAGCTTTGAGGTGAGAAGGCCAAAGCCTGGCACTTCCTTGTAGGCCTAACCATTAAAATAAAGTTGTGTGATAGCACAATATTTCACCAATGTGATACTCACAGCAGCTGCTATGAATATGTAGGTGTATTCATAGGTTTGAATCACAAAATATAACAGACTCTCCACATGGAAGATAGAATCAAAACATTTATTCAAACAGCAGAAAGCCAAATCCATCATAGCAGCAAAGAAATCTATAGAAACTAGAGATGTAGAGGGCACCGTCATTCCCAAACCTCCCACTTGCTAGGGCCTTCCCACAAATGAACACTCATAGCTCCCTACCTGATTCCTCTCTCTCTCTCAGCTCTAACTACTTTGACCAACTTCCTCTGGGCTCTATTTTACCCTTCCCGCTCCACCCTTTCCTGCTCTACCTGCTCCACAAGCTCCTTTTCACACAGACTCATGTGACTCAGGCTTCCATGTGACTCAAGCAGGTCATCAATGGATAGGAAAGATCTTCTCATTAAGCAAAAATACATTAACAATACACGCAGGTCCGTAGAAGACCATAGAATAAGCCCCAGGAAAAGTCACTTCCCTGAGGAAAGCTGCCCTAGCAGGGAAGAAATGCAATTACTCTGTTAGGAAGGAAACACCTTCCCCTCAGATGTCATCTCCTAGTCATTTCATGTTAGTCATCATTCTGGTGCAATCCAGGCCAGGTAGTGCTGGGATTAATGGTGAAATGCACTTCAATAGTCTTTGTGTTAGTTGAGTATCATAAAATGAGATCAATTCAATTCAGTTCAAAGAACATTTATTAAGCACTTACTGAGTGCAAGACATTGTGCTAGGTTCTGGTGTTTCAAACACCAAAATGATTCTTACCCTCAGGGAGCTTACATTCTAATAGTTTCATAAAACATATACATAGAAAAGCCAAATGAAGATAGAGAATGGTAGGAATAGTGGATAGATTAGAGGTAGTTCACTAGGAATATTTGAAGAGAAAGACAACAATAGAACTATGCTAAGCTCTATAGAAGATCCATACAAAGAACAAAGCTATCACTCTTGGCCTCAGGAACTTACTATACATTAGGTGACACAAAATAAATTCACATGTAACAACTAAGCTGAATTGTATAGTATTGACTGAAATAAAATACATGTAAATGCTCTGTAAAACTTAAAGCATTATATGAATATGGGCAATTATTCATATGTGTCTTAAAAAAGAAAAGGATAATTGTGAATCAGAGGTATTTGAAACAGCTTTTTGGAGGAGGTGAGATTTCTACAAGATTTTGAAGGAGTTAGATCAATATTTTTATTCTGGGGTCCATTATCAAACAATAAATAGAGCATATTATGAAATGCAAAATGAATAATTTTTGTTAGATTAAATTGAAAAGATTTTGTAGAAACAAACCAACACAACCAAGATTAGAAGGGAAGCGGAAAATTGAGGAACTAGTTTTTACAACCAGTGTCTCTGATGAATACCTCATTTCTAAAATATATAAAGAACTGAGCCAAATTCATAAGAATACAAGTCATTCTCCAATTGATAAATGGTCAAAGGATATGAATAGACAGTTTTCAGATGAAGAAATTAAAGCTATTTACAATCACATGAAAAAATGCTCTAAATCACTACTGATAAGAGAAACTCAAACCAAAACAGCACTTAGGTATCACTTCACACTTGTCAGATTGGCTAATATGACAAAACAGGAAAATTATAACTGCTGGAGAAGATGTGGCTAAATTGGAACTCTAATGTATTGTTGGTGGAGTAGTGAACTGATCCAACCATTCTGGAGAGCAATTTGAAACTATGCCCAAAGGGGTATAAAACTGTGCATTACCACTTCTAGGGCTTATCCCAAAGAGATCATGAAAATGGAAAAAAGACCTATATGTACAAAAATATTTATAGGAGCTTTTTGTAGTGGCGAAGAATTGGAGATCAAGGGAATACCCATCAATTGGGGAATGGCTAAACAAGTTGGGGTATTTGAACGTAATGAAATACTCTTGTGCTATAAGAAATGGGGAGCAGACAGTCTTCATAATAACCTGGAGAGATTTATATAAACTGATGCTGCATGAAGTGAGCAGAACCAGGAGAACATCGTACATAGCAATAGCTGCATTGTGCAACAACTGACTTTGATTGACTTAGCTCTTCTCAACAGTGCACAGACCTAAGACAATACTAAAAGACTCATGATGGAAAATGCTATCCACATGCAGAGAAAAAAAAATGTGGAGTTTGAATGCAGATTGAAGTGTACTATTTGCTCTTTTTTATTTTGTTTTTTTCTTTCTTGTGGTTTCACACATTCATTTGAATTTTTCTATGCAACATGGATTAATGTGAAAAATGTTTAATGAGCATGTGTATGTACAGCCTATATCAGATTACCATCCTGTCAAGGGGGTATAGGAGGGAGTTGGAGAAAATTTAAAACTTAAAAAAGTGAATGTTGAAAACTAAAAATTAATTAATTAATTAATTAAAAAAGAAAAAGGAAGCAGAAATTCCTATATATTTCAGCTGCTGAATTATACCCAAGACCAGAGGGAAAAGGTAAAGAATTTTAAAAGTGTCCATACTGAATATAAACATACACACACACACACACACACACACACACATTTTGGTTGTTTTTATTATCCTATTCATTTAAAAACATTATTCTGAAGGATCCATAATCCACCAGAAAGTCAAAACAGCCCAGGACAATATTTTCTGAAATTGTTGTGTTAAAAGAGAAAAGAAAAGACTTTCCTTGTGGGATGAATATTGCAAGCAAAGAAATAAAGAGAGAAATAAACAGTGAGGAGTGAGAATTGAGAAGTCTGGTCTGACTGGAAGAGAAGAATCATGTAGGATAGTGAGAAATAAAGACATCAGGGTAGAGAAGCAAGTGGTACTAATTAGTTTTTTGTAGCATCAAAAGCAATGCACAGAATTTCTGATTTGATGTGATAGGCAATGGGAAGTTATTCTAGAATGATGATCTGTGGAGTAACTTGATGAAAGAGAGTGCTCCTCAGAAACATCAGTGTGGAAGAGGGGTAAGAGAAGAGAGGCCTAGAACCCAGTGATCAGGCAGGAAATTGTTGAAGTAATCCAGGAGGGACAAAGAAAAGTTCTTAACTAGGGTAGTAGCTGTAGGAATAAGAGGAATTTTCAACTCTGAGAACAATTTAGCAGGAGGAAGTACTAGCACTGGGAGAGAAATTCAGTAGTGATGATGGAGAGGGAAACATCAAATACAGTTTTAAGTTTTCAAGCCTGGAAAGAATGATGATTCTCCTGAAAGAAATGGAAGAATTGTGGGGAAATGGGATAAATGAGGCGTTACTCTATTATGATTCTAGCTATTTTCTCTTGATATCTACAAGATGTTAATTTAGTCCTAATGTGCTAATCCAGCTAAACATGGCTAGTACTAATGGTGGCACTTCTGCTACTTTAACAAAACTATCAACTGCTACTGAACCTGTTAGGGAAGAAAAGAGCTGAAGCCACCAAGATGAAGATTCATTAGTTAATGTCACTACCAAATATTTCCCAAAGACTTACTTGTATGGAGAGAACATAAAGAGTAAGAAAATGGCTGAGGGGTAGGGGAAGAGTCAAAATGGTGGAGTAAAAGCAGGAACTTACTTGAACTCATTTCCAATTACCTTAAATACCTACAAAAATGACCCTAAACAAATTTCAGCGCTACAGAACCAACAGTATGTCTCCAGATAAGAACAGCCTGGCAAACCAACAGGAAGGGTCTATTGCACCAGTCTGAGAACAGAGCACAGTCCTGCCTGGGCTGTGCTTGCACAGACTAACAGAATAGACTAGACAGAGCAGACATAAGAGAATCAAATCACTGGCAGCTACAGTGGTTTCCAGACTTCTCAACCCATAAACACCAAAAAGAATGTAAAAGGTCAGTGGGAAAACTGTTGGAACTGGGTGAGAGAAGAGTGTGGTCTGGACTCTACCCCTGGAGCTACAGCTGCTTCCAGAGCTCTAGACCCAAAGATGGTGAGGGGAATAAGTGACTGACCAGAAGGCAATTGCAGGAATCTCTCTGTTGGTGCTGAGGCAGTATTCTCTTGCTTTGCACTGCTTGAATCTGGGTTGCAGGCTTGGGTGGAGGTCCTGGGGTGAAGAGCACTAGCATGGCAGAGCTTGTTGAGTCTGTGAATAGGCAGTCTTCCTCGCAGTTCTGAGGCAGGTGCCTAGGGGAAACTATGACAACAGCTGTACAAAACCCCAGGAATTTGGAATATGGCACTCTCTCCTCTGGAAGCAGAGTTCTATGGTGACAAAGAGCTCAAAAGTCAAGTATTTGGCTGGCAACATGAGCAAACAGAGACAGAGAAATCAGACTATGGAATCTTTTTTTTTTCTTTTGGTGACAAAGAAGACCAAAACATAGAACCAGAAGACAACAAAGTCAAACCTCCTGCGTCAAAAGCCTCTAAGAAAAATATGAATTGGTCACAGTCCATGGAGGAGCTCAAGAAGGATTTTGAAAATCCAGTAAGAGAAGTGGAAGAACAATTGAGAAGAGAAATGAAAGTGTTGCAAGAAAATCATGAAAAATGAGTCAACATCTTGCTAATGGAGACCCAAAAAATACTGAAGAAAATAACACCTTAAAAAATGGATTAACTCAAATGGCAAAAGAGATCCAAAAAGCCAATGAGGAGAGGAATGACTTAAAAAGCAAAATTGGTCAGATGGAAAAGGAACTTCAAAAGCTCACCGAAGAAAATAATTCCTTCAAAATTAGATTGGAGCAAATATAAGCTACTGACTTTGTGAGAAATCAAGACATTATAAAACCAATCCAAAAGAATGAAAAACAGAATGCAATGTGAAATATCTCATTGGAAAAACCACTGATGTGGAAAATAGATCCAGGAGGGATAATTTGAAAATTATTAGACTACCTGAAAACCATGATCAAAACTAGAGCCTAGAAAATGACTATGCATGAGGGATAACATGATGTAATAAATAGGGACCCAGTCTTGGAATCAGAACTACCTTGCTTCAAGACTCGTCTCTGACATGCTCTATTCTGAGAGAAACCACATAGAATTCAATCCATACCAAAGGGAGAATTCTCTCTACAACACACCCAACAAGTGGTCATTCAGCCTTTGCTTAAAGTCCTCAGAGGAAGGAGTTTGCTACTTCATCCTACTATAACCTATTTCACTTTTGAGCTTCTCTATTAACTGTTTTTGTTCCCTAATATCAAGCTAAATGTTGCCATTTTGTGACTTCCATTGACTGGGACCAAGTGAAACATATCTAAACCCTCTTTAGTACGACAGTGCTTCAAATGCCTGAAGATGCTTATCCTTACCCATCTTCTCTGTTCCAGTTTAAATATAGGATTATCATGAATTTCCTCTTTGTGTTGAGAGAGAAGGAAGCAGAAAGAGAAGGAAATAGAGACAGAAGAGACAGGGAGACAGAGAGAAACATAGAAAAAGAGATGAGTGGAGAGACAGAGAAAGACAGAGAAACACACAGAGACAGAGAAGCAGAGAGAGAGACAGAGAGAAAGAACTTCATCTGGAGACAAAAGAGACCAACAAGATTGAAAGAGAAAGAATAGGGAACTGCTGAGGGTGAGCTGTTTCAGTTTTCCAGACAGTGCTGAAGTAGAGGAGGGGAGAAATTAGTTAGGATTCATCATATGCCACTGTAGCAGCAAATTCTGCCTAGGCAGATCACTCCATAAATGGGATCCAGACAAGGCTGTGACTACTTATGACTAGATTCAGTTAGGATAAGAAGCTTTTTCCCATTGAAATTGGCTGACCATAGCCCTGGCACATGTCTCAGTTTCCCAAATTCCCACATTTCCCTCATTACATTTATCTTTTATTTCCCATGATTCTTCAACTCATCCTTCCATTAGGGAACCCCTCCCCCCACCAAAACTATACTTCCCATCAACTCTCTTGCTGGTAAAGGGCTGCAATACAATGCTGGCCCTGGAGTCTGGCTCTCCAGAAAAATAAATGTATACAGGTATACAGGACATACTTTTAAGTTAATATTCATTGTTTATTCATTTTAAATTATGAAATAAAACAAGCAGGTGCATAACATACTATAACAAAAAACGATAATTGTACATGAAATTGTAAATCTACAATGTGCAGTTTGCTATTCATTTTATATATATATATATATATATATATATATACATATATATATATATAATAAAGTTATCATGTAAATTTCTTTTTTCTTTTTTTCCTTCCACCCCTAGAGACAGCTAAATCTTCATTATTAACATTTTCTCCATCACCTTTTTAAGTCTAGACAATCAACGAACCAATATATCAAGCCCTGCTTGTAGCA
Organism: Pseudochirops cupreus; assembly: GCA_028627135.1. Classification (NCBI taxonomy): domain Eukaryota; kingdom Metazoa; phylum Chordata; class Mammalia; order Diprotodontia; family Pseudocheiridae; genus Pseudochirops; species Pseudochirops cupreus. The sequence goes on from JAQQSU010002631.1 coordinate 9,897, forward strand.
TTTGCTGATTTCTAAGATGTAAACGTTCACAATGAAAAATTAATAATTGGGTTTTCATAAGTCAGCAAAAGCTGGTTCCTGCATACTCCTGCATTATATACTTGAGAACAGGATCTCAGTCTATGACCTTTTCCAGGTCTTCAGGCTGGGTAATTGCAGGGAACAATGGCACTGAATTCAATGAAACTCTTGGTGTACTCATGTGTCTTGATTAGTTGGATAATCAATTGAGATTTTACCTTACAATGTTTATGAGACAGCCACAAGTGGTGACCTCACTGAAGTTTTGCTCTACATCATTTATCTGAAGTTAGAAAGGCCTTTGTCTGTTAGGCCTTACTGTATAAAACCTCTAATATATAAAGTAATATTCTGTATTTCAGATGCAGTAACATACGCACTAGTGACTATTTAGTCCAAGGGTCGCAAAAGTAGTTGAGGAAAAGAAATCAAACCAGAATCACTAATAATAAGCCATGTTAAATTTATTTTTAAAATTTTAATATCCTATTAATTGCTTATATTTCATAGAACTTAAAAAATATTTATGTGAATGCTACATATATAATCAGTGAAAAAGCATTTATACGTGGCATAGTTGGGTGAGAACTGAATATGGGTGAGAAAGCAGGTTGCGTTGGACTTTGGGAATTTCACAGTTTTTATGGTCCCAAGCTCCTCCCCTTTGCAAAAATACATATTGTTACCATAAATGTAAAGGTAATCTGTGTTTGCAAAATTCGGAATCTGTCAGCCTATGAGTAGTCAATGTTGCGGCTTACTCAAAGGGCAAGGAGCACAGCTCCGCATGACAGCCGCAAGGAGGCTGCGGATGACCTAGGAACTGGAGGGGTGTTAGGGGCAGCAGTGAGAGAAGCGCGTGACCAGAAAGGAGGCAGGCAGTTCTTATTCTGAGAAGAAAAGGAGGACAGCTGCGCAGCCCGAGGGTTGATACCTAGTTTTTGTTGCTGTTTAGTCACTGGTTCTTGTGTTCAATTCTTTGAGACTCCATTTGGGATTTTTTTGGCAAAGATACTGTAGCAGTTTGCCATTTTCTTCTCTAGCTAATTTCACAGGTGAGGAAACTGTAGCAAACAGGGTTAAGTGACTCACCCAGGGTCACACAGCTAGTAAGTGTCTGAGGATTGGATCTGAACTCAGGAAGAGGAGTTTCCTGACTCCAGACCCAGCAGTCTATCCACTCTGCTACCTAGCTGCTCTAAAACAAACTAGTAGCTATGAAATTTTAAAAATTCCTAGAGCAGAGCTGTCATTAGAATATCTTTCCCTGGGACAGAAACAATTGTGAGGGATAGGGGCTAGCAGTGGAGATGCAAATTGCCCGCAGTCACATAGTAAGTGGAAGAGTTAAAACTTGAACCAAATCTCTGACTCTAAACTCAATGCTCTTTCTATCATATTATATTCCTTTGCTTTTTAGGTATGGAAACCAAGGCTCAGATACTTGTGCATGCTTTGAACATGGACTGGGTGTGTCTGTCTACTCTGGAAGAGAATTATCATTAGTTATTGAAAGGAAAGAAGGCATTCATGAAGTGCCTGCCATGGTTCAGGCACTGTGCTAACTAAGCATTTTCCAAATATTATTTCATTTTATCTTCATAATAACCTGGAAAGGTAGGTGCTATTATTATCTCCATTTTCCAGTTAAGGAAACAAGTAATTAGAGGTTAAGCGATTTCCTCAGGGTTATATAACTACTTATTATCTGAGGCTGGATTTGAACTTGTTCATCTGCCACTCCAGCCCCATCCTAGTTGCAGCTCTGTCCTAAAGAAAGCATTCCAATATACTGGAGGGATCCTATATGGAAGGTGAAAGAACATTGTCAAGGGTTACTAGGCATGGATAGACCACTATCAACATGGATGAAGGAATTTCCGTGTCCCTGAGATGAAATATCCATTGAAGCATTGAGATATATTATTAACCATAGTTCCCTGCAAACCCTTATTAAATTTTTGTGAATGGCATTAGGAGTTGCAATTTTGTGCTTCACCTCTTCCTCAAAAGAGACTGATCTTTACAAAGTGACCATCTCACCGTCACCTAAGGCTTGTGATTTAGAAGTGCTGTGCTTGGTTAAACTCATCATTGCCTCATGTCTATGAGAAGCGACTAATACTCCTGGGCCTGTGCTAATTATTCTGCTATGGTGATGGATTGTACTAGTCAATTTGATTGAATGTTCCAGTGAGGAGAGTGGCCCAAACCCCAGTAGATCAATGCAGTAGGAATTCTGCTACCTCAAAACTGGTCATATTAAACTACCACTTATTGAAGAGGAGAAGTTTCATTACCCCAAATTTATGTTCTTTTGTACATACAATAGATATGATCAATTCATCAAGGGACCATGGAGTAAACCAAATCTTCACCAACACGTGCACTGTATGCACAGAATTCTATCAAGACTATATGATTCCATTCAAAATGATTTGATTTGTGTGAGGAGGACTTCAGGTTGTTGGTGTTTCACTTTGTATTTGGATGACTAATAGCTGCATATCCCTTATTTCTGATTGTTTTTGAACTCTGCTAGGTAGTTGATCAAAGGCCACAACTTTGTCATAGAGCTAAGAATCAGGACAATTCTCCTGTTTCACTCAGTGTACAAGTTGACACCTTTCTGGGGAGGCTATTTTTCAACTGAATATGTCAACTTATATGCCTTTATGATATCATAAAATGTAAGAGTGTGGGGAAGAGGGACAAGGCCTACTCAATGTGGTGGCAAGTTGATCCATATACAGCAAGGGCCATTTCCAGGCCTATCACTGCAGAGCTGGGATCTGACAAAGCTGGGTAAAAGACAAGTGCAGGGCCCATAGCAGGGGCAACAACTACCCCTAATATTACCAACCCACAGCCTGGAAATTTGAAAAACATCTATATGAACTTCTAGGGGCCAGGATGGAAGAGTGAACCCTGGCTGCTCCAATCCACCCACCTCTGAGTCTGAAAACACAGTAATTATGGCCCCAGGGCAAAATTTTAAACAGTAAAGACTTGGGAACTCTAGAGGAAGAGCATGTCTAAAGCCCTCCCTCAAAATGAGTAAAAAACAGACAGCAAAGACAACGACTCAAGAATCTTATTATTGTGAGCAAGAGAAACCAAATTCAGAAGGAGACAGTACTGACTCCACACCCACAGCTGAAGCCTCAAGAGGGAATATGAATTGGTCTCAAGCAGAGAAATCATTCCTAGATGAGCTCAAAAAGAACGGTGAAAACCTAATTAGAGAGGTAGAAGATAAAATGAATAATTATTTTAAAATCGAAATTGTGAAATTAGAAAAACATTACAATGAAGAAAACAGTTCCTTAGAAAGAAAAATGTGTGAAAAGGAAAAATACATGGAAAAGGAGCTTCAAAAACTGACTGAAAAAAATAATGTGCTAAAAATCAGAATCAACAAAATTGAAGCTAATGACTCTATGAGGCACCAAGAATCAGTCAAAAAAAAAACCCATCAAGAATGAAAAACTGAAAAAGAGGTAAAATATCTTAAGGGAAAAATAACTGACCTGGAAAACAGATCCAGGAGAGATAATCTAGGATTTAATTATTAGTCTACCTGAAAATCGTGATGAAAAAAAGAGCCTGGACAACATCTTCCAAGAGCTTATCAAGGAAAACTGCTCTGAGATCCTAGAACCAGAGGCAAAATAGAAATTGAGAGAATCCACCAGACAGCCCCTGAAAGGGATACCAAATTGCAAACTCCGCAAAATGTTGTGGCCAAATTCCAGAACTATCAGGTAAAGGAAACAATCCTGAAAGCAGCCAGAAAGAAATAATTCAAATATTGTGGATCTACAGTAAGGATCCAATGGGATCTGGCAGCTTCTACATTGAAAGATCGGAGGGACTGGATGATATTTTGCAAGGCAAAAGAGCTCAGGTTACAACCAAGGATCAGCTATTCAGTGAAACTGAGCATAATTTTCTAGGCAAGGAGATGGTCATTTAATGATATAATGGACTTCCAGACCTTTCTGATGAAAAAGCCAGAGCTCAAGGGAAAATTCAACCTCCAATTACAAGATTCAAGAGAGACATAGAAAGGTAAACAGGGAAAACACACACACACACACACACACACACACACACGCAGACATGCACATGCACACATATATATAACTTGTTATTTAATAAGCAAACTGTTTACATCCCTATATGGGAAGCTGATAGCTATCAGTACTGAGAATTCTATACTTATGGCAACATCTAAAAGAGATATAGATAAATAGAGGGTGTGGGTATAAATCAAACAAAATGATGATAAAGAACCATATTAAGGGCTGCTAAAGGACTGCAATGGAAGAAAAGAAAAAATGAAGCAGAAAAGGGTAAATTATGCCACACAAAGAGGCATAAAAACATTATGGTAGAGGGAAATAAGGGAGGAAGATGAACATAATGTGAGCTTCACCATCAGTGGTTCTAGTATAAGGAGGGAATAACATAATCAGTTAAGTATAGGATTCTATCAAGAAGAGACATAAAACCTACCATAATAGAGGGAAAGAGGGGAGGGAGAGGAGTATCACATGAAATCCTTTCTCATCAATCTTGGTTCAAGGAAGAAATAACATCCTACATTTAATATAAAAATGTATCATACCCTATAGGCAGTAGGAGGGGGGAAGGGCTAACAAAAGGCAGGGGGTGATTAGAAGGGAGGGAAGTA